>OX393556.1:72386887-72614387 GCA_947650365.1 Chamaelirium japonicum | reverse complement strand
ACAGTAACAACGAGATTTACTGTGGCCTGTTCGATTCGATTGATCAGACAGATGGGATTCATTTGGGATTGAATCGGCCGTCCGGGTGAATCCCATCCGTCTGATCGATCGAATCGAACGGGCCAAAACAATTTCGCGGTTACTGTAGCAGCTACAGTAACCGCGAAATTTTTTTGGCCCATTCGATTTGATCGATCAGACGGATAAGATTCACCCACACAACACAACAGCCGCCGGTATTTGTTTGAGCTGCCTGATCGCAGGATCCAACGGCTGGGATTTATCCCAACCATAAATCTCGCTGTTACTGTGCTCGCCACAGTAACAGCGAGAATCAACCTCGCGCGGATGAATCCCTGCAGTTGGATCTGGCGATCGGACGGCTCACACTAATCCCGCGGGCTGTTTGGTTGGGAATTAAATCGGCGGGCTGTTCGGCTGGACACTTGGCATCCATGCACGCACGGGTGCAGCGTTCACGCTGCACCTGAGGTTTATGAAGCACCGACACTCTTGGGACCTCAACGCGTCCGTGTCCGACACGTGTCGGACACCGACACTCGTCCGACACTCTCCGACATGTGTCGGACACACCAAAAAGCGTGTCTTCTATGAAGAAAGATTGTCCGACACGTGTCGGAGCGTGTCGGATGCGTGTTGGAGCGTGTTGGATATTATCGGAGAGGCATTTTTCTCATTTGAAGATGTTGGGTTCTTGAGATTACGAATCTTTCCATCAATGGGTCGGATATGGAGGTCGTGGTCTTCACGTCGATGGTGATGATATGGTAACACTTGACGTTGCCCTTAATGGATGATGATTTTATGCGTGTTCTATTTGTTTTTTGTGTTTTGAAAGTTTAAAACTATACACATTAATCATTTATGATGTTTGTTGGAGACTTTTTTAGTTAACTATTAGCATTATGTTTGATTATAAATCATAATATAAGACTTGTTTATATATATATATATATATATATATATATATATATTTCAGCGTGTCCCCTAACGTGTCCGTGTCTTGGTTTTTTGAAAAATATCGTGTCGGCGTGTCCGTGTCGTATCGTGTCTGTGTCCTGTGTCCGTGCTTCTTAGCCTGAGGTCCAGGCTCCCCGTCCCCATATATATATACACATTTATATATATATTTTGTTTGGAAGGTGCAGAGTCTGGCGAGTATTCATAGGCAGTGCAGTCTCACATTTGGCGACACTGCCCTATCTGTCGGTGTAAGTCAGGTACTGACGGATATCCAGACCACATGCGCTCGTGCCTTAGAGTCGGTAGATGAGGCGCGCGTACTTGAGACCGCACCTTCACATCTACAGGATCATATTGTAACAGCGACATCTACAGGCCTGCCAGTCAGAGGCCGGGCCAAAGGTCGAGGTCGAGGTCTAGGTCAAGGTAGGGGGCTTGTCAAGTCACGCGACACCGCAGCAACATCTTCATCTATGTGGGCTCCTGTTGCACCACCGGCAACTATAGTACTAGTTCTACCTCCACCACAACCACCTGCTGCTCATCCCATGGAGGAGGCTGCACCAAGTACACCAGTTGTCCCACCAGTTAGAGGGCGGCCAAGGGGTCGAGGTAGGGGTAGAGGGTGTGTCACTACATATGCCACATCAGCAGCATCGTTGTCCATGTTGGCAGATCCATCAACACCACCCTCACCAGTTGCAACACCAGTGCTACCTCCGCCAGCTGTGCAGGATGCCGAGTCTAACCATGTGACTCGATTGAGGAAGAAGTCCAAGCACCTTGGTTTTTATGTTCCTCCTGGTTGAGGGGTTGATTGAATGGAGAAAGGGGCAAATCAAAATTCTGTTTGAAGATTGTCATTGATGGATTGGATAGGCTGACTGTAGATGTTGGAGATGAGGAATTTTCCCAGTGGATGGAGATGATGGACTAATTAGATTGAATCTGCGTTTGAGCTCTCTCCCCTTGTAGTCGGCATCCTCTCTGCGGCTTCCATCTCAAGTGATTAGGTCTGCTGAAGTGTATTTTCAAGAGATTTTCATGGATGGCAGAGACTTAGAGGGGAGGTTGTACTGTTGATTGGAAGACCCTGTGCTTTTCGAAGACTGGAAGAGGCTTTGGATTGAGAACAATGTAAGTTGTTAATATGGCTTTCTTTGTCAGAGGATTCCAAATCTTATTGCCAAACAAAATTTCTTTGTGGGCAGTAATGTGGATGAGAGCCCATTATATTAAAGAAGAGGAATAATAAGGTGGATCTCATTTTTTTAGGGATTGTATGGTTGCTCGAAGTCGTGTGAAAGTGGGAGAACCGGTGGAACTAGTACTTCCATGGACTTCCAGACGAAAATCCCAGTTCATCTGTTTGGTTGTCAGGAAATGGGCAGACTAAGAACTCTGGCTTATTGGACTTCCACCAATTTTGTTGTTTGGTTGCCTGGAAGTGGGCAGTTTTTGACTATTTGACATGTGTATGCGCTGATGTGGTGTTTTTAGCACTTCCCCAACCACCCAAAAGTGCGGCTTCAGAGTTTTTTGGGCCGAAGTCATACTTACATATTTGGAGGAAGCGGAGGGACACCAGAAGTCCCAATTCCAACTTCAGACTGGACATCCGTGCAACCAAACATTAGATCTCGCCACCACTTCAGGTTCTATTTTCGGGCAACCAAACATGCCCTTGACTTCCTCATGTGGCCAATACATATTTCGGGCCTCTCTCTCCTTGTTAGCAATTTCATATAGTTGACACTTGATGGTTAGATTGTTAGTGATACTTGTATACATTATTCCATTGTGTATGAAACTCATACCTAATTTTCTATATATTGAGCTCTTGTCCTAATGAGAGAAGTTATTTATTCTCCCCCAAAACCAGTCTCTTTTTAAATTTCAATAATTTCGAAAACGGGCAATGCTCGGATTATAAACAAATTGTTGAAGACTTTCCTCTTTACAGGAGAGAATATTTGTGCCGGCGATGGAGACGTGGTGAGGTAGCATCCTGCTCTGTCTGGGAACAAGTTGAAAGTTCGAGAATCGGGGGGGTCTTCTTCGATGATATGAGCAGGACAATGACCACAACCCAGGAATGAAAACTATAGCATCCCAAGGGAGAGGAGTTGCCATCATATTCAATGTTTTGTAATATTGATGTTTATGTTTATTTTTTCTTCCACCACTGCCATTTTCTGCTACTAATATTTCTGTTTCAGCTTTCTTTTTGTTATAAACCATTTTAAGTTATTCATGAAATTTTTGGCAGAGGAAAAACAATCCAGTTTTGCTTAGTTGATTTGATGCTTTTTTTAGTAGTCGAATCCCAACAACTAATCAAAAATTCATCGTAAAATGCCATCGTTTTTGCAAATTAATCGGATTAAGTATTTCTTTGGAAGGTAAGTATATTTATTAAAATCTAAAATAAACTGTACACTCGGGCCCACCTAACTCAAGAGTAGTACTACCACATTGAGCTTGGGGGGGGGGGGGGCCGTATTCGCATATAGCCACAGTGAAAGTATTGGTTTGCATTAAGTTCACCAAATACTATCTGTGTATATGAAGTCCACAAAATGGGTTTAGATTAAGAGCCAATCCTGTACAACGATTGGTCTGCATAAGAGGTCACCTTCCAATCGTTTTTTATGATTTATTTTTTATTATACCAATCCATGAGATACTTTCCCAACTAATAATCACTGTACTTATTATCGCAGCATAGTTGCTACAGTGATTTCACTATAGCTGTAATAGTGATTTGTTGCCGCTATTACGATGATTTGCTGGAAGCTACAATGATTTGGTTAGGTTTAGGGTTAGGGTTCATTGTTAGCAGCATAAAATTAGGGTTAGGGTTTACTATTATTGTTCACTCCTTGTCATCTCTAACACACCCCTAAAACTTTAACTACTTAAAAAATTTAAATAAAGCTCCTGCTTGTCATCTCTAAAACTCACCTAAAACTGTAACTACACCAATTCAAACGTTGTTTCCTAAAAATCGAATATAACTGTTCTAAAACGGAGCCCTCTCCCGTGTTTTGAAATGTGGAAGTCTTTTTAAGAGAGAATCCTTCTCTCGTTTGTGAATGCAGCTCAATCTCTACCCATTGAAAGTCTGAATCATATTTATGCCAGCTTGCTATAATTCCAAATCACATTTATCTCTATATAGTGGAGAAAGAGCATAACTTTTGATCTCTTGGTGTGATGCAAGTCTCGGTTATTATATTCATAATTGAAAACATGCAATCAATATGGGGTGATTGAAAAACGTTTTATTATGCGCCTTTCTCTTAAAACTTCCTCCCTTTATCCCTCTCTTCAACCATTATTCTCTCTCTCTCTCTTTAACTCACGTGAGTGATTTTCATCTCGAGAGCTATGTTCTCATCTATAAGAATATATCTTTGAGATAATATAATCATTTTTTTCTTTATTCAATGTTTTCTTTGATTCGGCAACTAAAATTCTCACTTCGGTATATCTTAATATGATGATACTCTTATCTTTTTTTCTTTAGGAGTTCTACCCATTTTTGGAATCATTGGGCCAGAGATATGACGAGATGCATTCCTGCACTTAATTCTTCCTCGATTTTTATATAGTTGTCTTCAATTCGTTTTACTTGACTTATATTTCTTCTTTACATTAATCTACATATTTTAGGAATCAATATCTTCTTCAATTTAATTTTTAATTTTTTTCTTTGTTTGTCATTGTAGGTTAATGTGAGAATTTTTTCTTCTTCTTGGTTTAGTTTCTTATATGGTTCAAATTTCATCGGTGTAGGAGAATCTGGTGTTACTGCTTTCGGGGTTTCATCTTAGTTGGCTTAGTTTGTTTATCCAAACTAGTTTATGATAAATTACATGTAAACCCTTTATTGTTGAGTCATGGCAGTATTTGTGCTCTTGAAAATCAGTCAAGAGCAACACAGTGGTTCAAGATCATCTGAAGTCTCAACAGTCTATCTCACGGTTTTAGTTGCTCACCTTAGAGTCATGTGATGAGTGGGATTATAGGGGTAGAATGGGGATTCTCTATCACATCGTTTTGGGTGCATTTTTTTATTGTTTATTGCTTTCACGCTTCTTGAGGATTCAATGCGATTATAATTGGTTTTTTATGTTAGGTCTAGTTGAGGAGTACTGTGTGCCCGGAGAAGAACCAACGCCCCTGAAACCTAATCAGGATTTGGGTTTTGCATTTTCATGATTTCATTGATTTTGCATGCATAGATTTTATTGATCATACTTTTTATCGTGTTTTGTGTAAATCGGATTTTGGGTTAGTTGAAGTCTAGGTCGTAAGGATCCAATACTTAAAAAATCTCTTAAGTGTTGGAAGTCCACACTAGCCATTTAGACCGTTGTCCGGACTGTGTGTGTTCTACGTCCGAACAACGGTTCGGACTGCCCATTAGTAGTCCAGGTCATTTTGGGACATTTTTGTACAGAGTGTCCAGACCATTGTCCGGACCGCATGCACTGTTTGGGGATTGATTGGGTCCCCGGTCCGAATCGTTATCTGGACTGTGTGCAAGCCAGTCCGGACAATCTGCCCAGCCCGAGGCCAACCAAGTCAACTTGGTTTTTGGCCCTTAGATAGTCATCTGATGGCTGGTTTCTGCCGGGGATTGATCTACACTATATGTACACATTTCTTCCCTCTAGTGTGGGTGGAAAATCAGTGGAGAAGTTAGTTTAGCTTGGATAATCTCTTGAAAACTGCTCTCCCTTCTTTCTCCCTTCAAGCCTACTACTAAGGTATGATCTTATATGCTTGCATGAAGGTATTTCCACCCATGTATCCTAGCTTCTTTAGATTACTAGACTAGTGTTTTTTTATTGGAATTTAATCGATTCTCATCCTTAATTGGGTTTCGGTGATTTGATCAATTTTCTCTTGACTTACTCTTGTAAATCGTATGTGCTGGGAAGAACATATGAAGCAGAAGAGGTTCGAGTCTCGCTTGAATATAAAATCCTTTGGGGTTCGTTGGGGGGTTACCTTGGCATAGTAATCCCTTATACAGTGATAGGCCCATGGTGGGGTACGATTCCACTATTGTGTACGTTCTAGCATTTGTTAAGGCTAACACTTTAGGTTGCTACAGTCGAGTGAATTAACGGAGCGAGCCCACACGACATCGAAGGTGAGCATCCAAATCACTTGTGTTGGAGCAGAAGTGAAGATGGTTAGTAGGGAGCTTGTGAAAAGTTGGAAGGGGAGCATGACCGAATACAACGAGATATGGAGGGTTTACTCCTAGTAGAGCCCTGTGTTTGTGTTTCCAAGTCTGTAACTGGATCTTGTGTTTTAATGGATTGCTCTCACCATCCGGCGCAAAGCCGATAAGGTTTTTGCTGTGAATGGTTTCCTCATAAAAATATGTGTGCTGGAATGCAAACCTTCAATGTTTATGCTCTACACTACACAAAAACCATATGTTGAACTGATTTACTTGAGTGGGGAGAGAGAGAGAACCACCTGACATTAGTCCACCTTGCATGAATCAACTCTAATATGCAAGCATGGAGTGAACATAAGTGAACCTAATCTTAATTATACCTTGTGCATTGCTTAGTGCCTTCTAGCCAAGGTAATCTATATTTTTAATAATAGTGTTTAGTTCTACTTGGTTCGTCGTTGTGCAATGTGACGCGCATCTGGGTGATCAAGCACTTTCATCTTGATGCTTTCTTGAGATGTGTTTCTTTCATCAATACTTTATAATTCCAATATTGAATTATTTATTTTTTTGGTTTTTTGTTCTTGAATTTGTTTATTTTAGGGTTCAAATTTTATTCCGTGAAGGATTTTCTGGGCATTGCCTAGGTTCCATATTAGTAAAGCCATAACATGGACTTTAGCGCGCGCGCGCGCGAGCGAGAGAGAGAGAGAGAGAGAGAGAGAGAGAGAGAGAGAGAGAGAGAGAGAGACTAGGAGCTTAATGAAGTCTACATTGATAGAAACTTAAGAACTCCAATTCATGCAATTATGAACTGATCCAGGGACACCAAACAACACCTTAGTCCATGGTATATCAAGTCCATACTTAAAACACTCACAACATATTAAGGAAAGACAAACTACCAAACAAATGTCGAATGAAAAATATTTACAGACAGAGCGTTGTTCATGGCAAGCTCGAATAAAATCTTCGCATAGTTCACCGTCTCATCTATATTGAGAAAACCAGCACACTTTGATACTGGTTTGTTGCAAAGCGAATGAGACGGAGTCTGACATAGAGAAGGACGAAGATGCGGACATGCGGTCCAGCACCACAGATCCCAAAACATCAAATCTTATCAGTGCATCCCATATTGCACCGACTGTCACGGTACAAGCACACAAAATTTACAGACAAAGATACACATGATTTTACAGAGGTTTACCCCAAACTGGACTGCGTTCTCTCACCCGCAACGACCTCCTCTAGGAATCCACTATAAAGATATAAATATGGTTACACCCAACGTGACTCCATGCCCTCTAACAAATCCTCACATATCTCTCCACTACAAAAGATGACTATACACATCACATAGACCAAACCGTCTCCAACATGCGCCAATGGTCCTCCGAAAAACCACTAATAGAGAAAAATAAATAAAACATGATATATGATAGATGAAGAAGAAAGTCCTACTTCATTGTGCACACTCTCTCTCTCTCTCACACACACACACAGATCTGACTGAACGGATCTCACATGGCAATCTCCGCAGAGATAGCCCACATAGGTTCTATAAAAGCCATGATCTAAATACTCACTAGTTATGATCTGTCAAATCAAGCATCATTGTAGCACCATGGATCTTCCAACGTCCTTGTACTCCTCTCGGATTCGCCCCATCATGATCTCGGTCTCTACAATATGGTCTTGCCCTCCATGGCTCGGCCACCATGCTCGAAAGCATCTTCCTCCAAAGGGGTTTTTCTCTCAGCTTTTCCTTTAAGTAGAATTCCTTTTGATTGGTCACCAAGTACCCGCGATATGGTGCTCCAACAAGTATCATGGACGCCGCTCATTGGCTCTTCAAGCACCGGGGGGGAGGTGCAAGGTACGCTCCTCCCCCCCGGGTAGATCTCCTTCAGTTGAATCTTCACCAAGAGCTGCCGCCTTCCTCAAAGAAGACAATGTTTCACTTCTTCAAAAGATGAGTTCCCAAAACTCTAGACCCTTTTTTATATCAAGGGTATAGGTATATATAATCTATATCCCGAAATACTCATCAAACAGTTCCAAAATGAAAGTCCAAAACATATATGTTTGGTCTAACCCACACTACTGAAAGTCATGCGAATGACTTTCCTGCGCTCAACCTCTTTGAGCGAGAAAAGACGGGTCGATAATTTCGGGCAATTGTGCGCACGACCTGACCGAGAAGGCGAGTTTGACTTCGAGTCATCGTCAACAACCAATATTTCACAAATGCATAAAAATTAACAATTCGATTAGAACAACGATATTGAAAGAAAACAAAAATTAATCGGGCCAATTGTTACATACCCCTCTATTTGCTTAAAATGAATTATGCTGAGATATTAAAAAAAAAGTTGCCTTGCAGTTTCACTTAGTTGCCATGTGTTTATCAGGTCAAAAAGAACATTAAGGTTAGGGATGGCAAGTAAATGGGCTTAACGGATTACCCGACTCGACCTAGCTCTACTGGAAGTATGGGACGAGTTTGTGATGGAAGTAAAAGGATTTAGGTGGATTTCGGATTACTTAAAAACCCCGATCGAGTTTTGGATGGGGTCGGTTTAATCTACCCCCACCCATCTCCTAGTAAAAATTAATTTAGTTTCTATTGTAACGACCAAGACCTAAGAGCCAAGACTTTTGAGGCGAGGAAAGTCAAGATGGACAAGGAGAGGTGAGGTGTCCAAGACCACGTATTAGTCATGTTGGGGATTTTTTATGGTTGATAGCAATCAAGACTATTGAATGGATAATAAAAACATATAGGTATGCCTATAGAGAGATGCAAATTTGGGTAGGAGTGAGACGGAGAAAAGATATCTTAACTTATCAGTTTGAAGAAGATGTCGAGGCTCGTGCATATCACAATGCCTTGAAAGTTTTAATCGCCATTGATAGAGGTGTGATTCGACCTCCAACGATAGCTCCCCATGGTTCAACGATGATTGGCCCCATGCTCCAGCACCCAGGATTGAGACTGATGAGAATCTTAGCATACTCTAGATAGCAGAACGAAAAAGAGGAGAGAGGCAGAAAGATTAAAGGAGAGATCTTAACTTGTTGGTGTGTCTTTGGCTTCCCTAGACCCTCTCTTATATAGAGGTCCTCACCAAAACATTCATCCATTCATTGCCTAGCATCTAGAGCCCTACATGTAGTCATGGTTCCTGTACTAAAGACCATTCACAACTATGTCGAGTAACGTTTGCATGTATCTAGATAAACGACTAGATTCATCGAACCCGATAATGCCTGGGGTAATGTGTAACAATAGAAATAACTCTAATAAATTAAACAAAAATTAATTAAAAATATGACCCGAAGCCCAAAAAGTATCCCAAAGCCCATCCGGCTTAAGCATGTGCTCAGTGTGTGTGGTGGGCCGAACCTTGGCTCTTGTGAAGCTGCAAGATTCTTATGGGGGAGTTCTATTAAATACGCAACTCTAGTTCTCCCCACGAGCAATATGGGACTAAACTCAAAACCCATATTTTCATTCTCAAACAAAAAACGAATTTTTTTATAACAATCCCCCACAAGAATGAAAATATTGAAAATCAATCCAAAAGTTATTTGGAGTATTTATGGGAGGTATGTATAGGTAGACGGTGTCTTTCGACTTGCAACTTTGCTTATTGTAGATCCGCAAGATTTACAAGCTGACATTGAACTTACTTCTTGAACTATTTAGCTTTAATTGTAAATCGAGTTGACATATCTCACTCATACCCTCAAAAAAATATAGAGTCCCATGTGGTGTTGCTCTTTAAAGAAGTGGACCTTCATCTATCACCTCTTAAATTTCTTCCCATCGAAAGGCTCAAGTTTTTCATTATGTTAGCTAGTTTTTTTCCATCTTAGTAGATATCTAGATAGAATCACAAAAAAATATTTTAGTATTTGATAGCCATATCTGCTCAAGGTTTATGGTGGAGCATTAGGCTCACTTAAATACCAACCTATATTAGAGAAGTTTTTCTTAGACAACGCCAATAATGGAATAGTCATGGTAAATCTATAGGCAACAAATGGATAACTAATTCTAAGAGAATAGAACTAGTTACACAAAATAAAACCAAGTCAAATTACAAATAATAAAACTAAGTTTTTTGCTTTCAGAATTTCATCCAAGTCACTTCACAAGATAGAAACTATCAAGATAATGCAAATTAAAGCTTTTAGATTGTTCAAGATTTTTTATGGTTGATAGCAATCAAGACTAGTACATGGATAATATGAACCTATAGGTATGTCTACAGAGACATGCAATTTGGGGAGAAGTGAGACGGAGAAATGATATCTTGACTTATTAGTTTGAAGATTGCGTTGAGGCTCATGCAGATCATAATGTTTTGAAAGTTTTTATCATTATTGACAGAGGTGTGCTTCGGCCTCCTAGGATAGCTCCCCAGAGTTCAATGATGGTCGGCCCCACGCTCCAACACTCAAGATCAAGACCGATGAGACTCTTAGTACACTATAGATCGCATAACGAAAAAGAAGATAGTGGCAGAAAGGAGGAGAGATCTTGACATGTTGGTGTATCTTTTCCTTCCTTGAAACCTCTCTTATATAGAGGTCATTAGCCAAAACATTCTCACATTCACATTCTCGTACTAAAGAGCATTCATGACTCTGTTGGATAACATGTGCATGCGTCCGAGTAAATAACCAGATTCAATGAACCCAGCAATGCCTCGAGTAATGTATAATGGTAGAAGTAACTCTCCAAACAAAAATCAAATAAAAAGAAGACTCAAACTGAAAAGTATCCCAAAGTTTGAAGCCCATTCGTGTCCACGTCTGCGAATTGGCCCGAGTCCGTGGTCGTGCTCGTCTCGCCCATGCACGTGTGTGGTGGGACGAGCCTTGGCTCTTGTGAAGCTACAAGGCTCTAAGGGGGGAGTTATATTAAATATGCAACTCCAGTTCTCCCCCCAGGCAATATTAAAAGATCTACATCTCGTTCCCATCGACCCAAGCTTCCCACAAAGGAAAGTCATCGTAGGAACCATACTCACATCGACAGAGAGATTACAACTACTTGCATGCCTATACGAGTACCGGGACGTCTTTACCTGGTCTTGTGAGGACATGCTCGGGATTGACTCTCGACTGCCACAAGCTCAACATGGATCTCAAGTTCGCCCCAATAAGGCAAAAGAACAGAGGGTCTCCTCCAAAAGAGGGCATGTCATCAAACTCGAATTCGAGAGACTCTTGAAAGCAGATTTTATAAAAGAAGTGTGATACCCTAAGTGGATCGCAAACACTGTAATCGTCCCTAAAAAGAATAGCAAATGGTGAGTGTTCATTGACTATACCGATCAAAATCGAGCTTGCCTGAAGGATAGTTTTCTGCTACCTGAGATTTGTAGGCTAGTCGACACCACATCAGGCCATGAAGATATTTAGTTTCATAGATGCATACTCAGGGATCATCTCATCCCCATCGACCCAAGCTTCCCACAAAGGAAAGTCATCGTAGGAACCCTACTCATATTTACAGAGAGATCATAGCTACTTGCACGCCTATACGAGTAACGAGACGTCTTTGCCTGGTCTTGAGGGTACATGTCCGAGATCGACTCCAGCCTCGCTTGCCACAAGCTCAACATGGATTCCAAGTTCACCCCAATAAGATAAAAGAACATAAGAATCTCCTCCGAAAGAGGCATGTTATCAAACCTGAGGTCGAGAGATTCCTGAAGACATGTTAGGGATTTATATTGTCTTGTTTTGTATATAATGTTATATGCATATGAGTCATGTGAGTGAATTACTTATTTGTATGAAATTTACCAACTATAATTGTATGTAGGTCATATTCTAATATAATGACACATCCTTGTAATCAGTCTCTTTTATTAGGTTTTATTGTTCGGAGACAATCCTCTACCATTAGCCTTTGTTCGTCTTGATTATTATAGATCTCATCATTAAGTTTTAATTATTCTCATCCACTATAGAGATTGTGTTGTTGTCTTATGAATGTCATGTTCCTAATGTCTTAGTTGCTTAAATGTAGGCAAAAAGTTGACTCAAAGGTCCCGAATTTATCGTATTTTTTTTTTCCATCCTCGCCGATTAAATCCCAAACCCTTTTTTTTTTAACTAGTTTTCCCCCTTTTTTTTTTGAACTTTTTGATTTTCACTGAACTTTCCCAAGTTTTACCCTCATCGACTTAATTATTGCTGAACCTGAACTTGATAACTATGTCGTCATGTAGGTATGGTTGAGCTTCACATAGTTGGATACTTGAGGTCCTGCCCTTGTATAGGAGCAACTAAATCAAGGTTGGATTGAATATCCGAGGACAGGAAAAATTAATCTGCTAGCATGCCAAGAGGCACGCTAGTACCCACAGCTCAAGCACTTACGCAGTATACTAAGGAATGCTGGGAAATATTAGGACTGATTTTTTGATGGACTGGATCAGATCGGAATAGGTGTGTTTGAAAAGTTTTCAAAATTTTTCGGAATTTATATTGGTATTTTGATTCCGATATCAGAATTTTGCAATTTCAAAATACAATTCCAATTCGAATTTTTTGGAATATTAAAAATATTGAAATTTTTCAAAATCATAAATCATGATGCTCATGATCGAGGAGGAAAACCCACATTCCTTTCCCATGCCCCCCGTTCCATGTGACATGGGAAAAGGAGGGGACATTGTGGGTACCAGAGTCAAAACCAAGCCTACCCCCATGGATGCATGCGGAGACCAAGCCCAGGTCCATAGGCCCATGCGGGACAGATTCATGCATTGCCCTTTCAAAGGATCAACCGTAAGGATATATCATATTAATCATCATTCCCGAACGTGAGATGGATTCAAATCTCCCCACGTTGAGCCAAATATATCTAATCCCTCAAATTAGGGGATGTTACTATAATGCTTTCCTAGAATCCCGACGCCACCAGCCTACATCACTTCATTCAAAGGTATGCAGTCTTTCCCCCTTTCCCCCACTGGGTCATCGCCCTGAGGCTGACTTGAGCGTCGAAGGGTCAAGGCTAGGGACCAAGCCCCCGGTTCTGTCAAGTTGTTTTGCAGGTGTGTGGCGGGACTAACTCGGCACCAAAGCCACCGCCGATATCGGTATCTACACTACCATATTTAGATCTAGAGGTGGGGGGCCTACGTCCCCTTCTTTGAGCACCTCCTTTTTGGGTCGGTTTGACAATCTGATGGAGATTGATGACAAATTAAGTATTTGAGCAGAAGTTGTCAGCTTTCTTTGAGATCTGTACATCACCTCGCTTAGATGCCAGATCTTAAAAGGGTGGGACTATATACAGACCACAAAATACCTAAGGCAGCCCTAATTTAAGTTTGAGAAATACCCGATTTGTTCCTATTTCATCCCTTCTCGTTTGCTGATGGCAGCCCATGCCCTTTCCACGTCACCGACCATGTGCAGGCTGCTGCCCACCTCTTGTGCCACCTTTCCCCTTTTTTTTTGGTTTTAACTTCAGTTTTCATTTATCTTGTGGATGTCTGGCCGCCAAGACTCCTTGTGGGTAGCTGTTTTGTTTTTTAATGGGCTCAGTAATAGGGTTTATGGTGGGACTGCCGATCGGGCTCATATGGGCGATGCTACTCGGAAAAGGCAAGGAGACGTGAGGCTCAAGGTCAGGGAGCGACGAGGACGACAAGGGGATGGGAAGCTCTAGATCGGGCAACGAGGAAGATTGAGTTGGCTTGTGGTTCAGTTGGTGACTTACAAACCCTATAGTTTTGTTTTCAAAAATGCTATTCAGCCATCCTAGTAGCAAAGGGTCTCCTCCTCTTTACAAAGGCAGTAGTAATCCTCACAGATGTGTTCTGATCCCTGGTTTCACTTGTTGATTTATTTGCTCTTTCTGATTAAACACCTGTAATGCATAGTAGATCAATCTAAGATGATATCAAATTCTAAGGTAGTAATGAGAAAATTCCTGACTCCATCCCTTTATTGTTTTTTTGACAGCAACCAAGAGGGATCTATTCATGGCTTTCCAGTCCCAAAAATTACATCGATACATGCCTTATCATCCTGATTTGGAGAAACTGAGGAAGACACTTCCTCAGATACACTAAGTCTATTGTCCAAAGCTGCTAAAACATGATAGAGTCAGGTATCGAGATTGTAAGGAAGTCGTGCTTCATATCCAGTGTTAACTCAGCTATATGATGTGCTACCTGTTTTGATCCACGATACACATGTTGAACTCGACAGCTAGGAAAAAGCTTCAAATATCTCCTGCACTCCATAACATCTGTGACGATGATGACCTAGCATGGAGAGAGAGAGAGAGAGAGAGAGAGAGAGAGAGGGAGAGAGAGAGAGAGAGGCTAGGTTTTGGGAGAATAGATTAAGCCCTCTCATTAGGCCAAGGGCCAAACATATATGAAGATACAAGAAAAGAACAAAGGGATATCCTATACAGGTATCTACAGGTATCTGTATCTCAATGTTATACACTATCACTAACAGCCCCCCTCAAACTCAAGGTGGGTCATGCACCATGAGTTTGCTAAGCAGAAACTGAAAACGTGGAGCAGGATGTGATTTCGTGAAGAAGTCGGCAATTTGTTCTCCAGAGGAAACAAATGGGAGAGAGATGGTCCCGGCCTCATACTCCTGGCGAGAGTAGTAGCAATCGAGCTCAATGTGCTCCGTCCTCTCGTGGAAGACCGGGTTGGAGACAATCTGTATAGCACTCCGATTGTCACAGTGAAGAGCTGTAGGTTTAGAGATCTGAACCCCTAGATCTCTGAGAAGTCGTCGCAAGTGAACGATCTCTTTGGTAGTAGAGGCCATGGCTCGAAACTCTACTTCAGTACTGGAGAGAGAGACAACGCTCTGCTTCTTGCTGCGCCATGAGATAAAAGAATCTCTAAGAAATAGGCAATAACCGGTAGTCGATCGACGAGTGGTCGGATCACCAGCCCAGTCAGCATCCGAGTAGGCACGTAGGACCAGAGGAGAAGTCGATAATAGAAGGAGCGACCGGGTTATGGTGCCTCGGAGATAACGAAGAAGCCGAAGAAGGGCAGCATAGTGAGCAGAGCGAGGGGCTTCGACAAACTGAATGATGATGCTAACGGCGTGAGCAATGTCAGGCCTGGTGATGCAGAGGTAAACCAACTAGCCAACGATCTGTCGGTACCGAGTAGGATCTGAGAGAGGCTCACCATCGATGGGATGGAGCTTCACGTGGAGCTCGAGAGGGGTGACGGCATAGCGATCATCGGAAAGGGCAGCTCGGCTAAGGATACCAGCCGTATATTTCTGCTGGGATAGCAGAATTTCTCGTTCACTGTGTTGGAATTGTATCAGCTAATCAGAGTCGCAGTGGAAGCAAAAGAAAGATCCGAAGATCATACGATGTATGTTTCATTACAATTAATTCTACAAAACAATCTACATGCAAATCTATGATCTTAGCATATGTGCGAACACCCTAGAGGCATACTACGATCTACGGAAGACATTCATGCATCTAGTTAGGTGTTTAGAATCATCATACCTTATGGATCTATGATCCGGAGATGACGGAACGATGAAGAACCGCACTTGAATCGCAAGGGAAACTATCGGATAGCACCTTGTCCTTTGTGAATTGAAGAATCCTCGAAATCCCGTCTCTGAGTGCAGGGATTACGAGCCCACTGCAGCATCAACGTTAAGTTTAATGAATCATTTGGGTGGACGTCTCCACAAACAAATAGTTCTCTCATATATTGCCTTGATCTACTTTCTTCATCCTTATTACTCGTAAAATTTGAAATAGTCTTAACCTGGGCACGTATGCTATTTGGGTTGGAATGAATATGATTAAATATCAAATCATTTCTCGCTTTCCATAGAAACCACAGTACATAGGCAGAGGTCTCAAAAACTTTGTCTCCCAACTCCAAAAGATATTGGATCCATTCAATGAAGGATCTGTCAGTATTGGAGTTATCTATATGAATAGAAAGCATGATCCAAACCTCTTGAGCATTTTTGCATAAGAAGAAAAGGTGGGTGAGGTCTTCGGACTGAGCCTGACAGAACGGGCATGTTCCCACTATATCAGGGATGACGCTTGCTAGTCTAGCCCTCGTCGGGAGGCAATTTCCAATGGCCCTCCATAAGAATAGTAGCACTCGGGGGAGTAGATTCTTGAACTTCCAGAAATATTTCCAGTTAAAGGATTGTTGGTGTTGATAAAAACCATTGGAACTATGAACCTGACTACTTGCTAAGACTTGTTGATATGCCCATTTGATAGAAAGCACTCCCGTTTTAGACTTTAACTGGCAAAATTTATCAATGTCCCCATGGTTACTTATTCTGATTTTGAGGATGGAGGAAATTGTGGATGCAAATTTTTGCCAACACCCCACGATGGGACTCACCAGTCCTGCCTGGGGGGTCCACGAGGTGACAACGAGACCCACTAGCCCTGCCTAGGGGGTCCACGAGGCGACAACGGAATCCACCAGCCCTATCTGGGGTCCATGAGGCGACAACGAGACCCACCAGCCCTGCCTGGGGGTCCACGAGACAACAACGGGACCCATCGGTCCCCCGCCAAAACACCGGACAAAGGTTGCCGAAAACCGCCTTGTACCTCAGTTTCCCTTCCAAAAAACACTATAAATAGCAAGCCCAACAAATGTAAAAAGATCGAATATCTGATTTCTGATTCAGATTTCCGAGAAGACCCAAAGCTCAGACATCCTAACCCCTCGATCTTCTTTTCGAAGGGATCAATGATACTTGACATGTCAAGGTCACTTTGAGAAAAGTGCTAGTAAATTCAGGTTGCACCTTATAGCATGGAGACGTAGGCTTCGGCTGAACTTCAAGATCATACCTTGTGTCAATCTACTCTCTCTCTCTCTCTCTCTCTCTCTCTCTCTCTCTCTCTCTTCTTATTCAAAGTTTGTACTCGAAGACATCGACCTCCGAATCTGCAAACTAGACATACGTTCGATCAGACCTTCAACTCGACTCGATTGACTGGTTGGGCAGAGTCTTCGGGTCTGCACAGAGATCATCCCCCACAGAAATGTCATCTATGCTCAAACCTTCCATCCTTATATTCGCTATATCCCATTGTTTTCCGATTGATTTATGAGAGCACTCACGACCAAGTCCGGGTTAGAGCTCGAGCACAGTTCAACAGTGTAAAACCCCGGATGATGGAACCCAAGGATCTTTATAAACATAGAATGAAGCCCCATTACCTATTACCCAACAAGATTCATCACCAACAAGCTTCCTAATGGAAAGCCATCCCTTTAGAAAACATACTGAATTTTGAGTCTCTAAACAAACATCATCTAGTACAATCTGGACCCCCAGGGCCACCATAATAGAACAAGAACTTGGAGCTCTTCGGCATCGCTTGCACTCGATAGCAAGTCCCGACCGTCTCTATGATGTCAAAACCGTCCGGGTACACGAGATTGTTCTCGGAATCCATCACGCGGACGTTCGCAAAGAAGGCCGCCTTCCCAAACATTTCCCGTGGGAAGTGGCCGCTCCCCATCTGGGTGGCGGTGTGGCGGCCCCCTTTCCTTGTATTTAGGATGGCCCCCGCCCACTGCACCTCCCACGCCTCCTCGAAGGAGCTAAATATCCCCGAAGGCCAATAGCCGACCGCCTCGCCGTTCATCACTACCCACCAACTCAGCTGAACATTGTCCTGCCAAACACACAGAAGGTAATGGAAGCTACTCGAAGGTGATCGAGTTCGGAGTGCGGATCTCACAAACCTTGTATATCACAGTAGTCATGATGTACTGTGAGCCGCCGTAGGTTGACAAAGGATATGAAACAGCACCCAACGTAGCCTTCTGGCTGACTTGGACGAAGCCGGGGCAGAGTAGATTGAAACAACCTGTTCTATGGTTTCCATCAGCCTGCATGCCCACATTGACAAGAATAAATCTTGCAGCAGTTAATTGAACTCTACTTGGCTTTTAAGGAAGAACATGGACAATCTTACAGTCCAATATACAAAAGTACGACTCTGTCCGTCTCCGAACACGTGTGAATCCACCTGCAGATAGTTGTAAGAATCGTGTGAGGAATCGAAAGACTGAAAGGGGCTGTTTGGTTCGCGGAATTGCCCCTGGGTAATCAATTCCATTTCCACGAAAATGGAATTGATTGCCGTTGTTTAGTTCGTGCAGGAAATGAGGGGGAAATTCAGGGGGAGCATTCAATGTCGGGTGGAATTAATCGCCAATCTCAATTTCCGCCCTCAATTTTGCGAACCAAACACCCCCGAGGGTGGAATTCAATTCCAACTCTGCGGAAATGGCCTCAATTATGCAGAGTGAGAAAATGGCTTACGCCCCATCCGGCTTCAACATAGTTTCCGTCACGCTTGGAGACGACGACCGAATTGTGGTTCCATTCGTTAGGCTCGACGAATACATTCCAAACATTTATTTCCGCTCTAGCTCCATGAAATGGTCCTCCAGATTTCAAATTTGCTCCTGCAGCCTGATAATACGAAAAACAATCATCTAGGGCCCCTCCACATATTTCAAACAACAAACTGTGAAATACTTTGCACCTTGTCTGATTTCCATTAGCTTACACGGAAACCAATGACGGACACAACACACAGAACTCGTTTGATACTAAAACTAAGGGCAATCTACTCACTTCTACTCTTGCATCTTTGCCATGTTTTGTTTCAAGGCTTTGTATGGATGCAGCTCTTCCCAGATTACCCTTTCGGGCCCTCAGAATGGGGACCGTTCCATCGGGGCAGCTCCCACTCTTTTGCCATGTTTGTGCAGGAGGTGGAACCGGAGAAGATTCATCCACATCCATTTTCGGAAAGAAACTAGGCAACATCTAATGTAAACAAGTTCATGTAGCAAATAGTTTACAAAATCAGAAAATTAATGAGAAAATGTCAAATCAATTGCTGAAAATCGACCGACCTGAATTGTATGATTTTTCAGAAGGGGATGGTCAAAAGCAGGCTGCTTGTGGATATCAACACAATCAATTATTTCTCCAGCTTCACTCTGTGAGAACTCTGCATCAATATCTTGTACGAATTCAAAATAGATAACCTTAAACTAAAAAAAAAAACCTTTATTGTTTTTACAACAGGCTTGTTTCGATGTCCGGGGAGTGCCTCTGGTTCCAAATCCTTTGCGGGGCGAGTGCGCCCCTCGACCACTCCACTCAGAATCATTGAACCCAAAATCGTAAGCATGAGGCCCTTTCTTATATTAGCAAAACTACCAAACCTAGGAGAAGGTCTATGCTTATCCATGGAGATCACTCGCAAACTCACCAAGTGCACAATGGAAGGATGAGACAATGTAAAACAAAGAGAAAAAGAAAAGAAACTATGGAGGAGAAGAGAACAAACCAAAAGAACAGAGTCTATGTAGGAAGGCTAAGTTGACATGGTTAGCAAGAATAGGCAGATTCATGCAAAAAAAGATACACACTTATTAACTGAGTCGGAGAACAAAACTTTTAGCCGTTGGTAGCAACGGGTCAGGTTCTCGGAGCCTCCCCATACCCCAATGGGTATGGGGAGTGTTCATACTCGACCCGAACCCATTCTGGTATAGAGGGGACCATATCCGGCCCATACCAATTCGGGTTTCGAGTATGAATCGGGTGAATTTTTTCTTATCTTTTACTGAATGACTTAAAATAGTCGCTCCGAATCATGGAATTACCGTGGTTCGGGGTCCAGCCAACAACACATGTCCCCTACCGTTCGATCAGCTAGCCCTTATTATGGGAGCCCGCTGGGGTTCTCTCGGTGGTATGTAGATCTCAACAATCTGGAACCGTCCAATCCAGCATGTTAGTGATAGTGTATAGTGTTGCGATACACATATCCGTAGATAGCCTGTATAGGATACCCCCTTGTTTTTTCT
The DNA here is from genome assembly GCA_947650365.1 of Chamaelirium japonicum. Taxonomy (NCBI): domain Eukaryota; kingdom Viridiplantae; phylum Streptophyta; class Magnoliopsida; order Liliales; family Melanthiaceae; genus Chamaelirium; species Chamaelirium japonicum. Next base: position 72,594,275 of record OX393556.1, on the reverse strand, counting down.
TGTATGATCGATATATATTTGGCCCTTGGCCTAATGAGAGGATTCAATCCTTCTCCCCAAAATCCCTAGCATCTCCTCTCTCTCTCTCTCTCTCTCTCTCTCTCTCTCTCTCTCTCTCTCTCTCCCTCCCTTCATGCTAGTGATTCCTTGTGACATGGTATCAGAGCCAACCTCAAGCTCTTCTCCGGACAACCTCAAGCTCCAGTACTGAAGTAGAGTTTCGAGCCATGGCCTCTCCTACCAAAAAGATCATTCACTTGCGACGACTTCTTAGAGACCTAGGGGTTGAGATCTCTAAACCTACAACCCTTCATTGTGACAATCGGAGTGCAATACAGATTGTCACTAACCCGGTCTTCCACGAGAGGACGAAGTACATCGAGCTTGATTGCTACTACTCTCGCCAGGAGTATGAGGCCGAGACCATCTCTCTCCCCTTTGTTTCCTCTGAAGATCAGATTGCTGACTTCTTCAAGAAGTCACATCCTGCTCCACGTTTCCAGTTTCTGCTTAGCAAACTCATGGTGCATGACCCACCTTGAGTTTGAGGGGGGCTAGCTGTTAGTGATAGTGTATAGTGTTGAGATACACATACCCGTAGATAGCCTGTATAGGATACCCCCTTATTTTTTCTTGTATGATCGATATATATTTGGCCCTTGGCCTAATGAGAGGATTCAATCCTTCTCCCCAAAATCCCTAGCATCTCCTCTCTCTCTCTCTCTCTCTCTCTCTCTCTCTCTCTCTCCCCCTTCATGCTAGTGATTCCTTGTGACATAGCAAAAATAACTGGTGTCGACAGCCGGACCCGAACCACTACGTTAAGGGCTTTAATCTTTTACCTATCTTATTCCCAGCTCGTGAGTCTCTGTTAGCCGAGACTTTCTTCAAACGTCAAATCGGGAAAGAGTGAGAATTTATGATATTTTTGTAAGCCTGAATCGTGTAGCATTCAGTCAAAAAGGAAAAAAAAATTGGGGAAGACTTTGTGAGAAGCCCATCTTAGGAGATGGTTTCGAGCTGTGTCACAATAACCTTTTCATTTGAGCTCAGACCTCTGTGGACGATAATACCCCTCAATTCACTTCAAATTTATATTTGCTACCACTCATCCTAAGCCGCCGCTGTTGGACCTAACCGAATCCCCCACCGCTGCCGCCGGACCTAATAGATCTCCCTAACTTAAGATCTACATGCCATGGGATGAAATCTAGACCTAGAAATCCCAAACCTAAACCTAACCCGAACCTCCCACCACCGTTGCCGCCTTCGCATCCGCCACTCGCGCTCGCCGTCTACGTCACCGCTGCTCACGACCGCCCCCGCCTCCGCCGCTCGTGCCCTCTGCCTCCTTCACATCTGCTTGCGATTGCCTACACCTCTTTCTCCACTGCTCGTAGTCGTGCCACCTCTGCCCTCGTGGCCGTCTCTGCCTTCGCCAGACCAGACGACCCCTGCCATGACTGATTGAGAGAGGAGAGGAGGTGATAGTGGTCTCAGAATTAAAAAACGAAGAAGTGTTTTTTCTAATGTTGGATTGGTAAGAGGGGCAGGAGCTCAAATAAAATGTTTCACTAGATTTATCCTAATGTTGGGTTTGTTGGAGGGGTCATAGGCTAATAACCAAAAATATGCAAATTTGGTAGCCCTCAAACCTTTCAATCTTTTCGGATTTGAGAATCCTGAAAAAAAGTACTACAATAAAAAAAAATCACTCACAAGCCGATCGAGTCGTGACTTTCTTCAATCTTTAAACACAATTTTTTAAAAACAAACTAAAATATAGTTTATTTAGAAAGAACGGACCCAAAACTTTTAATACCGAGAAAGAGAGAAAGAGAGAGAGAGAGAGAGAGAGAGAGAGAGAGAGAGAAAGAGAGAGACACCGAGAGAGAACGGGGGGAGAGAGAGAGAGAGACACTGAGGGAGAAAACTGGGAAGAGAGAGAAAACCGGGAAAAGAGAGCGTCGGGGGGGAGAGAGAGAGAGAGAATCGGGGAAAGAGAGAGAGATAGACGGAGAGAGAGAAAGTGATCGTGGAGAGAGGTCATGGAGTGAGAGAGAGAGAGAGATAGAGAAAATCGAGGAGAGAGAGTGGAGAGAGAGAGAGAGAGAGAGAGAGAGAGAAAACCGGGAATAGAGAGAGAGAGAGAGATAATCAGGAAGAGAAAGAGCCGGGGAGAGAGAGAGAGAGAGAGAGAGAGAGAGAGAGAGAGAGAGAAAACCGGGTAGAGAGAGAGTCGGGGGGAGAGAAAGAGATGGGGAAAGAGAGGTCTTTTTTTTTGTCCAGTTAGCTTGTCATAGTCAGTGTTTGGCTCTTTTTTACCAGGCATGCCCATGCCTGTCGGCACTGCAGCAGACCGCTTTCGGCGGCAACACACCTGTCGGCACTGCAACGGGTTGCCTTCGGCGACAATACACTTGATTGCTTTCGGCAACAAAACACTTTCGACGACAACGCCCCAGAAATCTGGAACCGATTCTTGGGGTGTGAAATGAGGAAAAACAAAATGGTTTAGGGTCTAGCCGCCTATCTATACCAATTAGGGTTTCTCACTAGGCTGTAACTCTTTCAAAATTTAAGAAGGAGAAGGGAGAAATAAGGAATATTTTAAAACTTAATTTTTTTTTTATGAAAATATTTTTATTTTAAAAGAAAATTGAGAGATAATTTTTTTTGACAGAGAGATGATCACGCTCGACCTTCAACCGGGTTATCCTCTCAGCATGTGTGGCCTGTTGGCGTCATCACATGCTAACAGGAATCCCTCTAAGGGAGCACGAGGCTCAAGCCTCCGACGGCGAGCTAGGAATCTCACCCTCTCCCTGACATTCAACACATTGGTCTAGGGGTCCTATCTACAGGGCTAGTCAATTAGGCCATTTAGATACTTATATTTTCACTGTGAGCTACCCTAGGCTTGTGGCCTTAAGGAGAGGCCTACCCAAAATAACTTCAGCTGTATCAAGGCTTCTAATAATTAACTAATCTTAAACTAAGTGATTCTTATACAAAATCCATTCATTACATTGCCACGAAACTACATACCAAAAAAAAAAGAATACTACTGAAACCCTAAAACTGCCTCCGGCCTCTGTTAAGTGTCAATATGATGCGAATTATCCCTTCCTTTTTCATGCATATCTTATCATTCTCTTACATAAAACATTAATATTACACGTAAAGTGCATAAATTTTATTTTCATCATTGCATAGAATAATTTCGTACGAACACATAGGTATATTGATTTGCATTTATGCATTACCTGCATGGAAATTATAAAGCTTGAGAATCATTTTACTGTTTTTTTTACTATAAGGAACTGATGGATATCATTTTATGTCTTTTTCGCAGTGACTAGGACTCGTCCTCAACGCGCGTAGCTACAATGGAGTGTGACTAAATAGTAGATGTTATCACAATACCTTGGGAGCAGATCTATAGTGCACGCAAATGACAAACAAATGAAATCGCAATATCAGAGCTCGCGAAGGATATTTTGGCAAAAATCGGCACGCACGTAGCTCTGAACTCAAGCACTAGAAGAACAAGACTCAGGCATAATGAGCTGGCTTCAAACCATGATAAGTGGTGCACCCCAATTAGCCACCTTTTCTTCCTTCTCCAGCTCCTTCTTTCTCTCTCTTCCCTTCTCTTTTATTTTCCTTCTCTTCTTCCCATCTTGGCCATCTAGCAGCGCATACGGCTCACTTTCCGACCCAACATGAACATACTAACATACCCGATCTTAGCCATCGACCCATCATTACCAACTCAATTGGACTCCCGGTAGTACACAGAAAACCCATGCATGCATTACCCATGCACATTCATTCCATCTGAAGCCACAAATCCACCGTCCGATCGTAGCCGTCCAAACCCATACAAGCTACCACCTTGTATCTCTCTTCAATTTCTTTCTTTAAATTTTTTATTCTTAATTCAAAACCAACTAATGCTGTACGGTTTGGAGCCTAACAAAAACTCCAGTGCTTTCCTTATCCACCCAACAAAACCCGGCTCGTATCTTTTGGACTAATAGAACCCGTTTTCTCTCTCTAATCTTCTCTCTGCTCTCTCTCCGGGATTCTCTCAACCGACCACCATAACCGTCTGATTGCATCGCAGCCATCCGAAGACGATCAGCCGCTCCTCATTCATGAGATCACAGCCGTCCACAGTCCCATAATCACAGCCATCCGTTGCTAACCAACTCATCCATAATACCCACGCATGCAGCCGTCCAACTTATCCCTGCATTCTACCCAGCCGACCCTCTCTCTCTAACAATATCACAGCCGTCTGATGCGTTACGTACCCATGCATGAGCCCACTCCCCGTTTCTCTCTTCTCTAAAACTAATCACAGCCGTCCTTTGCAAGCCATCAATAGATACATTGAATCAACCAAGCTGTGCACAACAACCCCATGCATGCAGCGTTCCAGACTTCTCTATCTCACGGACCACTTGATCACAGCCGTCCCTAGGATCAGCTCGACCCGATCAGCATTCCCGTCTCTCACCTGCGATCTTCTTTCTCTCTCATTCCTTATCTATCCCAACCGCCCAAGCTTTTCTCTCTCTAGCTTTCCTTGTTTTTTCTCTTTCCTTATCCTCTCCTCTCTCTTACCCGACCGAGACCCAGCCGAAACCCTCTCTTTCTTTCGGATTCTCTCTCTAAAAACCGTTTCTTTCTCTCTCCTTAATTCTCTCTATATCTTTCCTTTCTTAACAGCCCAAATCTCCTTTCTCTCTCTTCTTTATCTCTCTAGATCCCAACTGAGATCCTCCTCTCTCAAACCCAGCTGTACCCGGCCCTCTCTTCCCATCTTTATGATTTATTCCCCATTTAAGATCCTCTCTCTCTCGTGTCGAACCTGTGCGTGAGATCCATCCGATTCTATATCTACTCTCTTTCCAATCTCATCATAACCGAACCCAGTAATCTCATTCCTTTATTTTCTCCTCAATCATCTCTCTCCTTAATTCTCTCTCTTTTTATATCTTTCTCTCTCTAAATCTCTTTTTATTTCTCTTTTAAGTAAACCCAATCACAACCGTTCCCCTTCCTTCCTAATCCGGATGAGGCCGGATCGTAGCCATCCACAAACCTCAGCCATGCATACCCGATCACATCCAACCGATCCTCCTACTCTTTTTTTTTCCGAATTCTCTTTCCATTCTTTCGGTCCAAATTAATCACAAACCGTTCACTGCATTCCCTCTCTTCCGTGATCCATCAAAGCCATGCACAATCCTCTCTCTTCTCTCTCTCTAAACCGACCCTCTCTCCTTCTCCCTCAATTCTGCCCTTTTAATTTTTTTCTTTACTTCATACCAATGAAGACAATCTTACCAAATCCTACGCCTTTGGGAGCAAGCTACAATACCCTATAAGTAGGGAGACATGGGCATGAAGAAAAGGGGAGAGGATCATCATCCGAGTTTTTAAAGAGAGCTATCATCAGTTATTTCTTAGAGTGGGTGCGAAGTAAGAGGATAGAAGTGCTGTAATTTCTGAAGAAGATTTTCAAAGTAGCGGGTGTAACTTTTCTTCGATTCAATAAAATCGTCTTTTATTTATATTTTCTTGCACGTACTCTTCTCTTTCTGCAATGTTTAGCTTTATCAATTTTTCTGTTAGCATTCAAACCATGGCCGGCTAAACTCCCTCCCGCCAGGGAGAGGGGTTCAATGCCATGGTAAATAGTTAGTTCTTATCTTGCACTTTGCTCTTGATCGTGCTTAACGTCTATGCATCTTTCTTAATTGAATTCTTAAGTGAGAACGAAGCTCACCCGTGTTTCCATTCAATTGGGATTCGGGTGATACTTCAACACTCAAATATTAAATCATTAACTAAGATAGCTAAGATTTTTATCATTATTTTTATCTAATTTTTATTATATGAATTTTCACAATTGAATTAGTTTTACTTCTTCACTATAAGAAGAATTCTATTCGTAATATTGTGAGAATATTATATAATAAAATTATATAAAGGGGGCTTTCACTCGATATCTTCCACTTGAGTCGGTAAAACTTCCGCTCTCAAGTGTGGACAGAAAAGAGTAACATTGCAAGAGAACTTTACTCAATACCATGGCTAACAAACCCCTCTCCTGGGCGGATTTTTTCTTCTGACAATCCTTTTATTTAAGTCTCTAGTTTGCGTTTTGCTTCTTAAAACAAAGAATCTTCCAAAAATAAAAAAATAATAAAATCCAAACTCCCTTCAATTCAAAGTAGTTTTATTTGTGATCTCTTTTATCTAGGCATCTAATTACGTGTGGTTCGATCCTTACTTGCCATATACTTTTAAAAATCTCTAATTTATGTCTGCAGGTATTGAAAATTTTTGATAAATTACTTTTCTACAACGATAAGCTAAGAAGTAGTTATCAGCCTCCCACTGCTACTCCCGAACCTCCGGACCTGCAGGAGAGTCTACTCGTGGGAAAGAGTAGCCCCCAATGGGAAATTGGGAGATTAGCCAAATTAATGGCTAGTGACATCCGATAGTCTTTAATAATATGAGACGACATACTTAATTGAATTAAATTACATAAGCAGTTCAAAGTTTACAGAAGGTTAACCTAAGTCTATCAATAATCTATGTTCACATGCAATTCCTACTGTCACTAGGTTATCTACCATACAGTCCGTTATATATACTACAGTGCTTAATTATGAATTACAATATAAATCATATCTCCTAAAGTGAACACCGGATAATTTGTTCATCCTGCCCTCGGTCGGGCATTACTACCGGGCCTTCTATATCGATGTAGATGGTCAATTCTCTCGCCGGGCATCCACCATACACACATCACCCAAATGATTATAAGATATTTTCCATCTTTCACAATGGAGCTCTACCACCCCACTTGCGTTACTTTGGGGGCTTCAACTACCCCGGGACAGAGTTACTAGGCCAATCCCTACTAGAGGCTAATCCTATTGCCTTTACCACAACCCTTGCCCGTGACCCCCTAGCCTACTGGTCTTCGGCTGTGCGTGCAGGGTGGTTCACGTCCCTTGCGCGCATGGGGTCCAATCTTTCCACATGATAGATTATTATAATAATAAAATAGCTTCGATATTTTACCCCAGAATTCGTACCGCGCTCGCAACCCATGTATTACGATAAGCCTAAATTACCCTCACCCGTATTCCTGTGTGCCTAGGTCTCCACACTCCACTTAGGAGGGTGGGACCCGATAATTATTATTTAATTATTAATTTTCAAAACTTAAGAAAATTCCTACTTACGATGTCCAAGCAATCAGCAGAAATATTATTATTTAATTATTAATATTATTAAGCATGCGTCGCCGGACTCGCGACCAAGGCAGGGTCCACTCGACCACATGCGGCGATGTCCGACGGGACCTGCATGCAGCGTTATGGATACCTATCTTTAGTCATTCTCATTTCCCACTATTAAAGACCACGCAAAGGTAGTAGATGTCACATGTTTGTCGAACACGAGCTTCTGCGATGCGACCTCCGCTCCGTCTCCGTCTGGGTCAACACAGCTCCGAACTGTCAAACACACACACCAGCCTAAGGTCATTGCTTGCTATCAAGCAATACGGGTTTAGACCCGAGTTGGCCGAGTCGAGAATTTTAGGTGTCATCGGACTCGGTCTACTGGCACGCAAAACGATGCAACCAATGGTACCACCTCGGTTTAGGTCTAGGCAAGGTCGAAGGTCCGATTCGTTGTCCACCCGAGACGGCCTCGTGCTCCGTTTCGAGTGCGCCGGTCAACAAGGAGAAGGGGAGGGATATATTTGGGGTTAACTCGAAGGGTCCCCACGGGGCAAAGGCTGCGATTTATACATCGCATGACTATCTTGGCAAAGGCTTAATACAGCCATTGGTTGGGTTTTGGCTTGGCGAATCCGCCGTCGGGCCAACTGTCAGCAACAATACCACAAAAAAAAAAAGGTAAGGCAATTATACCCAAGGTTTTCGGCTTCGGGTGCTCGGCCAAGGTGATCGGAGGCCACCTACTGCCTGGCCGCCGGCTGCCAATCCACCGATAGCCATCGCAGAAAGGTGAGGAAAAAAGAGAGAAAAAAAGAAGAAAAATATGGGGGGCCTGTGCTGGTCGGGCCTCGCCGGCTGCACAGTCGCCGTCCATGTGCCGGTGGCCATGGCTGCAACAAAGGAAAAAAAAAGGCAAAAATGGGGGCGGCAGCTGGTCGGATCCTTAACACAAAGAAAAAGAAAACATGGGGAGGAGGAGAGGTTGACCTGGTCGGTGGGGGTCGACTCCGGCTACGGCTCTTCCTCCGGCCGGCTGTCTCCTCTCCGGTGCCGGTGCACGCAGTCCACAAAGAGAGAGAGTGAGAGAGAGAGAGAGAGAGCGGGAGGGAGGAAATCAGAGTGAGAGAGAGAAATAGAGAGGTTGGAGAGGAAAGAGGATGAGATCGGAGGGGAGAAGGGGGGTCGGGTTCGGGTTTTAAAAAGGGGGAAGGGGATGGCCGGGCACAGGGGTCAAGGGGGGGCGGCGCTAGGGTAGAGGGGGGGGGTGGCGACTGCTAGGGTGGAGGAGGGCGGCGGCTAGGGTAGAGGGGGGGCGCTGCTAGGGTGGAGCGGGCGGCGCTAGGGTAGAGGGGGGTGCGGCTGCTAGGGTGGAGGAGGGCGGCGGCTAGGGTAGGGGGGTCGGGTGGTTCGGGTAAGGGAGATAGAGAGATCCGAGAGAGAGAAAGAGAGAGAGAGAGAGAGAGAGAGAGAGAGAGAGAGAGAGAAGAGAGAGAGAGAGAGAGAGAGAGGAGAGGGAGGGAAGAGAGGGGGATGGGGTTGGTTGGGTACGGGTTCAGGTTGGGGATGGGGATAGGATTTTGGGTTTGGGTTTTATTTTTTATTTTTATTTTTTTGTTTTGTTATGTTTTTCCTCTTTTTTTTTTTTAGCTTAAAGCTGGTCGAGCCCGACTTGCACCGAACCTGACTTGCCCTCGACTCGGGTTGCGCCGAGACGAGCCGGTGCGCGAGCCTCGATGGTTCCGACAGACTAGCCATAATATCTATCTTATTATTAAAATTACTGGAAATATCATTCGTGTTATGCCTCGATATACGTGGTCCCAAGCCCGTGCCTCCAATGTAGCCTCGCGACCCGCACCCAGGACCCACTGCCTGGTCCCGCTCGAGTACAGTCAACATCATACCAACTAATGAAAATGATTATTCAAGCTACGATATTAAAATAATATTAAAATCAAACCGGGTCATTACATCCTACCCACCTTAATAGAATTTTTGTCCCGAAAATTTAATTACTAAACTGATTATACAATCTCACCAACTTACATTACCAAAGTAACGAAAGCGAATACGCAACTAACATATCCTTTCTAATATTGCCCACGAGAAATTAAATCAATACGCTACTCATACCAAAAAAAAAAAAAAGACTCCGCCACTGGCGAGACTACTAACCGAACTTATACAATCGAGCCACATAATTATTAGGATGGGATTAGAACATTAGGCTCTCGTGGAGCTCACACAAGACATAATGTCCAATCGTGGTCCTAACTATTATGGACTAATAAATATTTCATGAATCCCGATTATTCCCTTTCCTGGATAAGGAGCGTCCCCCTTATTCAGAAGTGAGGTAGTAATCCGATTCATGAAACAAGATTACGAGACATTCTCAAATAACGATACTAAAACAGAAACGTATAGACCTATACCCTTACACATAATAAACCGAATTGAAGACAACTAGATAACTCAGACTAATACGCCTAGACTCAAGTCCTATGAGACTTCTCTCCAGAGCAAATGCGTCTATTACCTACACAACCACTACTACCCTATTAACCTACAAGAAAAACACCACTAAGATATGAATTGGATATCACAACATACACACTAACTAACCTAGAAAATGTTGAATCCCAGGTAACACACTAAACCACAAACGAGCGAGAATAAGAAGAGAACAATGAAAAAGCTGACACTCAATGAAAGACCTAACACTAACAATTCCAATTATGTTATTATCGCAAGACTTTGAAACCTTCTAAAAGATATACTATGATGCACAATTCAGATATACGAGGAAACCTACTACTCACGTAGAAAATATTGAACTACGAGAACAACTAACCTACTGACCAAATAGAGCCGAAAACTAGGATACCGACACGACAACACCTTATACTGACAGTATCTTTCTACAAGATTGATTGATCGGTCCTAAACCAAAACAATTAGAAACAAAGCTAAGTGAATCCCCTAAATAATGATTATTCTTAAGATTCCAACTGATAATGCATTCCCAATTTCCAAAACCGTAAACAAGTCCCTTAGCAGGGTCACTAACAACACTCTAGTACTCAATTATCTCAATTTCATCTCAACGTCACTGCCCTATGGCCAGTGCACTCTCTCCCACGAGTCCAAACAAGAACTGAGTAACTAACTGCCAAAGTTTCTTTTGAGAACAGTGCAAGCTCTGCCAGGTGCCAAAGTTTCCAAAGAAACAATGCACGCTCTGCCGCAAGTTCCAATAGGAACTGCGCAACCAGCTGCCAAAGTTCCGATTGGGAACAGTGCAAGCTCTGCCAGCTGCCAAAGTTTCCGAAGAAACAGTGCACGCTCTGCCGCAAGTTCCAACAGGAACTGTGAAACCAACCGCTAAAGTCTCCGAAGAGTCGATGCGTATTTATCTACCAAATTCTCCGAAGAAAAAGTGTGTAGCCTCATAATGTCCTCTACCGGACAGTCATAATCCACCGCCAAAGTTCCCGAGGAACAGTGCGTACCCTGTCGCGAGGGTCTTCATCGAGACATTCCAAATTTTAGGAACCATATGAACTCAACTACTACCTGAGATTTTCATCTCCTGGTACACTCTTTGAAACCACTACCCCCAAGGGTCATCATTACTACTCATAGGATTTATTTTAACATGACAGATAAGCTCTATTATAACCGGCGAGACATCGAAGAAAACTAACAAGAGGACCAATCCAATTATTATACCTAAAACTAAATAATGGACGATCCTAAAAATACCAACTAGGCCTCTAATACTAATGGTTGATGGAGAATCAAGGAATCCTAAGATACTGGCTAGGTCTCTAGTACTAATTGCCAACGAATATTAGGGAGTCCTAAAATACCGGCTAGGTTTCTAATGCTAAAGGTCAACAGAAAACAACAATAACTAACAAAAGGAGGACCTCATACCTCTGTGCGCTCTAAAATTTTACTATAATTATATGCTATATAGCCTATATTCCATAAGGATTTCAACATGAAAAGGATCAAAACACATCACATATTATTCATACATATTAAACCCTTACATCATACACGTGAATCGGGACAGTCCTTCTTCATATGACCTCCTTGTCCACAATTGAAGCATATTTTTCCCAAAGGACAAGTGCTGCGAATGTGTCCTTCCCGCTTGCAGCGATAGCAAAGTCGTAGCCCTCCATTCTTCTTCCCTTGTCCATCATCTGGTGGTCCGGATGAAATCTTACACCTTTTACTAGGGTTGTCTACCTGGTGCTGCTCTTGGGTCTTGCGAGATTCTTTCAACTCTTGTTCAATGGCCAACGCTCGAGTAACTACCTCCTCGTAGGATTGACCTAAGAAGGCTGTAACCCTACCCCTGATTTCTAACTTTAGCCCATGCTCAAAATGCTTTGCCTTTCGGGCATCATTCACTACCTGGTGCGGTGCGTATCTCGCAAGCTCTGAGAATTTGGCCTCATACTATGCCACAATAAGAGACCCTTGGGAAAGGGCCAAAAACTCCATCTCCATCCGGTTTTGCACAGTCACTGGGAAGAACTTCCTCCAAAAAAGTTCCTCGAACTCTAACCAGGAGATACCTGCTCGATCAGCTGTTCTTGAACGCAAGACCGACTGCCACCAGAAGTCAGCCTCTGCCTCAAACTGGTACGATGCAAGAGTGACTCGTCGGTCTCCGACGACCACCAAAACGTCAAGGACCTTCTTTATCTGTTGAAACCATCGATCTGCCTGCAAGGGGTCCGGCTCTCCCTTGAAAGTTGGAGGTCCCATTGCCTTGAAGTCCTTCAAAAGTCTCCCTTGACGCTCGCCCTCTGCTAGCTAACGAGCCTGTGCCTGGGCAAATGCAGTCAGAGCTAAGGCAGTCTGCTGCTGGGCCGCTGTCTACTGCTGTTGAACCATAGTGGCCATTCCTTGGAGCATCTCCATCATCCTCGTTGTACCGTCAGGTTCAGAGGACGAACTCGCTCCGTTACCTCTTCTAACACCCGCCATCTACAATACAACTCACCTTAGAACATTATGACTCCAAGGCCTAAACTTCAACTTCTATAATCCTAATCCCTAGAATCATATCCCTAAGCTCTGATACCAGCTGTCATGCCCCAGAAATCTGGAACCGATTCCTGGGGTGTGAAATGAGGAAAAACAAAATGGTTTAGGGTCTGGCCGCCTATCTATACCAATTAGGGTTTCTCACTAGGCTGTAACTCTCTCAAAATTTAAGAAGGAGAAGGGAGAAATAAGGAATATTTTAAAACTTAATTTTTTTTTATGAAAATATTTTTATTTTAAAAGAAAGTTGAGAGATAAATTTTTTTGACAGAGAAATGAGCACGCTCGACCTTCAACCGGGTTATCCTCTCAGCATGTGTGGCCTGTTGGCGTCATCACATGCTGACAGGAATCCCTCTAAGGGAGCACCAGGCTCAAGCCTCCGACGGCGAGCTAGGAATCTCACCCTCTCCCTGACACTCAACACACTGGTCTAGGGGTCCTATCTACAGGGCTAGTCAATTAGGCCATTTAGATACTTATATTTTCACTGTGAGCTACCCTAGGCTTGTGGCCTTAAGGAGAGGCTTACCCAAAATAACTTCAGCTGTATCAAGGCTTCTAATAATTAACTAATCTTAAACTAAGTGATTCTTATACAAAATCCATTCATTACATTGCCACGAAACTACATACCAAAAAAAAAAGAATACTACTGAAACCCTAAAACTGCCTCCGGCCTCCCACTGCTACTCCCGAACCTCCGGACCTGCAGGAGAGTCTACTCGTGGGAAAGAGTAGCCCCCAATGGGAAATTTGGAGATTAGCCAAATTAATGGCTAGTGACATCCTATAGTCTTTAATAATATGAGACGACATACTTAATTGAATTAAATTACATAAGCAGTTCAAAGTTTACAGAAGGTTAACCTAAGCCTATCAATAATCTATGTTCACATGCAATTCCTACTATCACTAGGTTATATACCATACAGTCCGTTATATATACTACAGTGCTTAATTATGAATTACAATATAAATCATATCTCCTAAAGTGAACACCGGATAATTTGTTCATCCTGCCCTCGGTCGGGCATTACTACCGGGCCTTCTATATCGATGTAGAGGGTCAATTCTCTCGCCGGGCATCCACCATACACACATCACCCAAATGATTATAAGATATTTTCCATCTTTCACGATGGAGCTCTACCACCCCACTTGCGTTACTTTGGGGGCTTCAACTACCCCGGGACAGAGTTACTAGGCCAATCCCTACTAGAGGCTAATCCTATTGGCTTTACCACAACCCTTGCCCGTGACCCCCTAGCCTACTGGTCTTCGGCTGTGCGTGCTGTTAGAATTGGTGAGGTCTACAGCTCGTAAAAACCTATAGTTTAGCTATGTATGGTTGATAGTATAGGATTGCATATTGGTACGTACCTTATTACGTGTTCTGATTACATAACAGAGAGCCATGGCTACATGGTAATCCACTTGAGTGGGAGACTCAAGGGACTAGTCCCATGTAACCTAAATACGTTCGCAGCTCTGATAAGGGTTGGTCGCCCTATCAGGATAAGCTGTTGGGATGACAGAGCATGGGTGTCTCCACCACGGTCATTACCAGGCACAGTGTCTGTGGCCGAACGGAACCAACACGATGCACAGATCGATGAGCAGACATCGGTGCACTAAATCGTGTTTCTGCTTAGGGTAAAACGGTCCTAAATCCTGAGGAGCCATATCTGGTGGACTAACCAGTTGTGTGGTGCTTTGGCGCACCAATGTGTGAGGATCCGGATGCAATGATCCAAAACCACGGTGTACTGGGTTACCCGGCTGGCGTTGCATCAGCGTGTCACTCCTGCAGGCTATCCACACCCCTAACGGGAGGTGCATTCCTTGGTCTGACCTACGTCGTATTAAACCCTGGCCAGGTGGTCATCAGTTGGACTGATGACGGATCCGGTTGCTCGTCAGAGTAATCGGAGGTACGATATATATGGTCAACCTGGAAGGAACCAAGTCATATAAGCACTCGAGTCTGATGGTATTCTCCACCGCTCGAGTTGCATCATGGCACCAGTGGAGGGACATCGGGTTTACCATACTAAGCGGAGAGCAGGGGTATGAGGGAGAACATAATAAGTCCGGGGGGATTGGAGTGCAGCCTGCGTCGTACTCTGGGTGGCTACGCAGGTTAACTCGGACTCAAGGATCGATGGTACACTCGGGTAGTGTGTCGATCGAGTCTGAGTTGGAAGCCATGAACCCTGGTCCCTGAAGGTTCCACCTTATCGACATTATGCATGGTTCTTATACCATCTCCTCGAAACACAGAACGTAGTTAGAGGAAGCGAGAAATCTAAGCATACGCTCCGTGAGTGCTTCGCACTAGTGCACGGTAGATGCGTAGCTACGTGTGTGCACTAAGGGGAAACCCTAGGTTAGTGCAGAGACGCATGTAGCAATTCCTTGTCATAAGTGGACTTTGCCACATGGGTGCGATGCACCGGGACATGTTGCGAGTTGACTAGTTGACTTCACTAGGGGCACCCTACGAGAACCTCAGAGAATAGTGAAATCACCGGTGCACTTCACTTATGTGTGCCTTGCAAAGTCTCGTACACGAGGAACGACCAACTATTGACATAAGGGCGTTTTGGTCATACCATGCGTCACTATGCACTAAGGGGGCCGACCCTCAGTGTTGAGAGACTGGTCAAGGCCGGTCCTGTTAGTTTCAGGAGGTTGTTGCCTCCGATGAAAGGGTCGGTCAAGAGGCGCAGAAAACGGGCTGGTTTTGACCGTTTTCGAAAACAAGGAAAAGATAGAGATAAAAGAAGAGATATATAGGGAGAGGTTTGAATCAGTCAATCCTATCCGCTAGGCTTATCCGTAAGGATAAGGCCGGCCCTATATAAGGCATAGGGATAGAGGGGGGGACGAAATTAATGAGCCATGCAAGCCCTAGGGCCGGCCCAAGCCATGGGGGAAACCCTAGCCACCCCCTCTCCTCTCTTCGCATCTCCTCTCTCGTCTCTCTCTCTCGCTTGCGCCATTGGATGGCGACTCGTCTTCCTCACGTGGTGTTTCGTAGAAGGAGAAGGCTCTTAGTATGGAGGCACTCAGAGATCCATCGACGAGGTGCCGTGCATCGTGTGAGATCGGGTGAACTAGAAGGCGTCTCCCGCAACCTTTTGCTGTCCAGAATCTGCACAGAAAATTAGTGTTGTTTCTGTGATTTCGGGAGTTACAGAAGTCCAAACGACGTGAAACTTGTTGTAAAAGTTGCGTCTCGAAGTTGGATACCTGCAGTCCAAATTTCAACCCAATCGGAGTTCGGAGCAGAAAGTTATGGCCGTCGCACCGAAGCTATGTCGAGCAGATCCGTAGCCCGTCTCCATCGACAAAGAAGAAATTTATCGCGGTGAAAGATTCCGCACGCAGGTATGATCTCTAACAAGTAGATCTAACATAATTAGAACATGCATACATGCTAGATTGTTCTTTTGCGTTAGATCGTCGTTAGGGGTTCGCGTAGTTGCCATGCTAGTTTCATACACGCATATGTAGATCGTTTCGATGAAAATTTTGATATGTAACGCACACCGCTCACGGTCCTCGGACCTTTCACTTTGCTTCCGCTGCGGGCCTCTACCATAGATTTATTTTCAACAATTGGTATCAGAGCCCGCTAGTGGTGTGCATTTTATGTTTTTCATGAAACCGTCATGTGCGCGCATGAATAGTATGTGCCGCCATCGGGGTTCTACAAGTAGATCATGCATAGTATATTTTGTATGTTCTATGAATCGTTCTTGCAGGGCGCCGCTTCTAAAATTATTCTGGATATGTTATTGCCTGCTACCGGGGGTCGGATCCCGTGTTAGCGATTTTGTCTGGATGTTTTTTCTTCTATGTGTGGATAGATTTTAGAGCCATAGTCAGGCAAGAGGTGAAGATTTACCACCCTTGATTCCCAGGCTTTTTGCTTGGTTTGTTTTCCTTTTCGTTCTAGGAAATTGTGTACGAGCGAGCACTTGCTCGAAGCGTACTAGAGCTTTTCGGTTACAGATTGAAGAGGAGGACTTACCGTGGAGATCCACCACCGGGAGGACGAGCGGAACCTTGGAGGACGATGACGATCTGGTAAAGCATACACGATGACGACAAAGGGCAGAAAGCGTCAGGAGATCGTATACAGAGGCTTGCACCGGATCGAGGAGCCTTGCGAAGGAGACAGAGAGCCTGCGCTGTGCCAGTCAAGTTCAGGGGTCAGACCCTGAACTTGATTCAGTTGTGTGCTTGTTTCTTTCAGTAGTTCTTTATATTTCTGTAGAAAATCCCGATGCGATAATTTGATTATCTGTGTTAGAGGGATACCCTTTCCCCTCGGGTCCTAGTGACCTTATTAGGATAGGATTCCACTAGTGACGCCTATTATTTAATTGACCTTTGATGATAGCATGAATTCCTCATATTTGGTTATGCCACTATTAGGTCAACACCCGATTAGTCGGGTGTGCCTATTTGGCCAGCATCGAAACCTAGAATGAGTTGGAATTCTACTATGACATCATTCGTCAAATTTATAAGCGAGGCGCCATGGTAGTGGGAGACCTTTCCAGTCAGTCTGACCTTAGGTTAGGCTCCAGAGCATTAGTGTGATAGCCAAGTTTGCGAAGCATCGATGTTCTTGGGATATATAATGTGACCCTTGAGTGGAGAAATCCACTTGAGGCAGGGACTATGATATTCCGAGATCGATTAATGCTTCGCGAAAGGCTTGAAACGCTAGTGGGAGCACGGTATGACCAGGGTCTAGTGTATAGGTTGTCGTGACCTTAGTATACACTCATACTTGCATAAAATAACCCTCAAATTTAATAAGGGATGCAAGAGAGGACTTTTAGAGATCCTCTGGCCTCCACGGCCAATCACTTCGTGCTCGGGTGGGAGGGCATAACTCAACAACCCCCTCGGGTGAGAGCTGTGTTTTTCCATGCCAAGCTACTTAGTGATCTCCCTCGGGATATGGCGATTACGGTGCCAAGGGTTCAGGCTTTTACTCACCCTCGTGGGGGCCGTTAGAACTTCCGTTCCGTAATTGCCTAGGCTCGTGGTTAAGCATCTGAAGTACACGTGAGGTATTCGTTGCGAAGACAATGGTGATCACGTGGTACTGGCCAAAAGATAATCATGGTTCATCAAAGCCCTTAGTTGGCAGATTTGGATAGGGTCAAGGGAAAGACCCGTGTAAGCGGATGACCTGCACACTGCCCCCTCAGACAGGTGCAGCCTATTCCGAGATCTTACATACATGGTTAATTAATCCATAGAGGTGTCTTCGCTGTGAGGGTAGCACTGACATTTGGATATAATTAGCTTATTTTAAAATTCCATAAAATAAGTTATTTTGCATTCGTTTTCATTCAACCATATAGTTCCCCTATCCGCTATCCCATAAGAGAACCAGTTATCGGGTCTCTAACTACGTAGAGCGGAAGCGCTATCTCTAGCTTATGCTTAGGGTAGTAAACGTACATTGGCTTCCAATCTAAATATCCCTGTACTAGACCTAACGGGTCCAGATATCACTAGGGCACTAACTAGGGCATATGACGACTAGCGAGAGTCTGAGGAGATGTGCAAGTGCTATGTTATAGCAGACTTGCAGACAACTCCTTAGAAGCAAGTCAGAGATATGCCGGGTCTTCTCAAATAAGTTTTATTTGCATAAGATGTCTGCTAGGCGAAGTCGGTAGACTCATCGATCGCTTATCCACCAAGATACTTGTCGGTACCGAGATGTCTGAGGGTATGTTTGTTCGGGAACACATACTTGAGTTCTAGATCAAACTAGATTCCAAAGACATAGTACCAGATGACGAGGTGGTGGAAGACGTCTGTCTTGCATCCTTGTCTGGAACCTCGAAGGCGTTGTCAGAGACTTTAGCTTTAACAAGCTAGAGATGACAAACGCAGAACTTCTAAGGAGATTTCTAAGAGACAAAGGATGGGATCAAGATTAAAGGCAAAGCCTTTAGTGCTTAACCTAGGTCTTCTTTAGAAGAACCTAATGGAGTAACTTATAAGAGATCGAAAACTATTCTAGTGCAGAAACTAGTGTGGACTCCTAAGTCTGGTAACGCTAAGGACGGAAGTGTTTCCGCTTTGGCGAGTGTAGGGGGTATTTGAAGATTGAGTATGGCCTCAGGATGTTAGGATTTGAGTCGCTATCTAGTAGCAGTTCTTATGCTTCTTAGAATATAGACTTCGGGTCTATAGAGATTCAAGAAAAGCAGAAGGCTACTTTATAGTGAAGTAATCCTAACATAGGTACTGATGCCATAAGCCGCTGCGGAAGCTGTTAGATATGAATGTCTTAGTTTTTCCGAAATACAGATTTTGTTTTTTAGAGATGTAGTTCTGTTTCCTCCTTAGTAAATAAAGTTTTTTAGTTTTAGACAGCACCGTATGTGTGTATCTTAAACTGAAAAGATAGCTTCATTATTAAAGGAATAGATCAGAAAAATCTTTTTGTATTTAATCCTAATTCGGAAATAGATTTCATGACAGCTGCAGCGTCTAATTAAAATTCATCTAAATCCTTCAGAGAAGCTATCCCATTTGTGACCCCTCTGATTTAGATATTCTGCCTTAGATAAATTCAGAGATAACAGAAGGCCGAGTTTCTGTTCACAGATTCATCGGAGATCCTTCTAACCTCTGAGTGTAATCTGGAAGGCATAATAACTAAAAGGGCCACAAAAGGCATAGGGGTTAGTTAATTTTGACGTCTATGGTTCCAAGAGCGTCTAGACGATAGAAGACTCTTCGATTTAATCGAAGGAATAAGTCACTATCGGACGAGTTCCATAGGATCCTAAAGGAGCATGGGATTATCTCCCAGTTAAATGCTCCAAGGATGACACGTCAGAATGAAGTCTCCGAGAGAAGGAATCGGACTCTGTTTGACATGGTCCGTAGTATGATGAATATTGCCAAGTGTACTACCCACCTTTGGTGGGGTTGTACCTTAAAACAGTAGCTTATATCTGAAACTATCTCTCATCTAGATCAGTGCCTCAGACCTATAGAGAGCTATGGTCTAAGCAAAAGCTGACACTATAGAGTCTCGAGATATAGGGTTGTCCTGCACTTGTGCAAAGGGACAAGAGGGATGAGATGGAGATGTAGTTCCAGGTATATCTGTTTGTAGGTTACCCTTAGGAGGCATAAGGTGGACTATTCTATGATCTTGAGGTTTGGAAGGTAATCGTTTCTACGAATACCATATACCTAGACCAAGATTATATTATAGACCATAAGTTTATCAGTAAGGTAGTTCTGGGTGAACTACTTGGTACTGGTAGAGAGTGCGCATCCGAAAACGTAGTGGGAGTAGATGATACAAGAAACTAGTACACCAGGTACTGTAAAAACGATTCACTTTTGTACCACCACCACTTCGTCGTTGTGGGACCATCAGAGCTCCTGAAAGATACTATGGAGAAACTTCGATAGTTAATCCAGAGTTTCAGGAGGATGATCTTTAGAGCTACGAAGAAGTAGTGGGAGCTTCCTTTGTACCACCACCACCTCGTCGTTGTAGGACCATCAGAGCTCCTGAAAGATACTATGGAGAAACTTTGATAGTTAATCCAGAGTTTCAGGAGGATGATCCTTAGAGCTGCGAAGAAGTAGTGGGAGCTTCCGACAGCTCTGACTGACAAAATACCATGGAGGCAAATTTGCATCAATGTCCCTTGGAACAGTCTTGACACTTATAGCACTATCACCCTTCAGGGTGTAGAAGGTGTATAAGAAGAGCACCCGATTAAGACTTAAGTAGCTAGATTAGTTGCCAAAGGAGAAGGGATTGACTATGTCAAAACCATCTCACTGGTAGCTATGCCTAAGTCTATAACGGATCCTCTTAATCTATCACAGCCCATTATAGTTGGGAGATCTGGTTGATGGATGTCAAGACAGTTATTCCCTAACGGGAATTTGGAAAGGACATATGGATGAGTAGCCCCAGGCTTTGTGTCAGTAGGTTAGGAAGATATGGAATGCAAGTTGCAACGATCCATTTATGGACTGATGCAAGCATCCAAGTTGGAATATCTATTTTGATCAAGGGAATCCGCTCATACGGATTTGATCAGAATGAGGATAAACCAAGATGGTACAGGAAAGGTGAAATAGCTACAAGGGTATATTTAGTACTTTACGTTAACGATATTCTACTGATTGAAAATGACGTAGGAATATTGTTTACGGTAAAGGTTTGTAGTCATCACAATTCGATGTGAAAGACCCTAGTGAGGCGAGTTATGCTCTGGGAATCAAGGTAACTCTAGATAACCAGAGCAAGGTTCTCTTGCTGTCACAGGCTACGCATGAAGATAAGATTCTAGCCAGATTCGTTTTACGAGGCTAGATATCTATTGCGCAGTAGGAATAATGGGTCGGTTTCAGTTGAACCCGGGTCCAGATCTCTGGACCGATGTAAAGGGTATACTCAGAAATTCTCATTAAGTAAGGATTGTGAGTTAGCTTGCACTTCACAGGTCCTGATATCGATTGGACACACAGGATCTGACTTTGGTGTCAGATGTGCGTTCCAGAAAATCGATTTCAGGGATTATTTTTATCTTGGGATTAGAAGCGGTAGTTGGTAGAGTGTGAAGCAAGTGCATCACAGACTCTACCACAGAGGCTTAGCACGTTGTTGCGTGCGAAGTAGTATATCAGGTGGTAAGTCTTAGGAAGTTCTTAGAGAACTTGGGATGCGTACCAGAGGCTCAGTTATCTGTTGTTACAACAGAAGAGCGGTAAGCAAGGTCCAAGGAGACTAGGCACCGCCGTGAGGGAAAACCCATCAAGTACAAACTCCACTTGATCTGACAGTTATAGGAGGAAATGCAAGTAGCGGTACTGAGGTGGAATCTATAGACAATGTTGCCAATTCCTTTAGGGAATTCCTGCAAAGGCTTTTGGGCAGCATGTAGAAAACACCGTTATTCCTCGTTAGACCTAGTGGGAGATTGTTAGAATTGGTGAGGTCTATAGCTCGTAAAAACCTATAGTTTAGCTATGTATGGTTGATAGTATAGGATTTCATATTGGTACGTACCTTATTACGTGTTCTGATTACATAACAGAGAGCCATGGCTACATGGTAATCCACTTGAGTGGGAGACTCAAGGGACTAGTCCCATGTAACCTAAATACGTTCGCAGCTCTGATAAGGGTTGGTCGCCCTATCAGGATAAGCTGTTGGGATGACAGAGCGTGGGTGTCTCCACCACGGTCATTACCAGGCACAGTGTCTGTGGCCGAACGGAACCAACACGGTGCACAGATCGATGAGCAGACATCGGTGCACTAAACCGTGTTTCTGCTTAGGGTAAAACGGTCCTAAATCCTGAGGAGCCATATCTGGTGGACTAACCAGTTGTGTGGTGCTTTGGCGCACCAATGTGTGAGGATCCGGATGAAATGATCCAAAACCACGGTGTACTGGGTTACCCGGCTGGCGTTGCATCAGCGTGTCACTCCTGCAGGCTATCCACACCCCTAACGGGAGGTGCATTCCTTGGTCTGACCTACGTCGTATTAAACCCTGGCCAGGTGGTCATCAGTTGGACTGATGACGGATCTGGTTGCTCGTCAGAGTAATCGGAGGTACGATATATATGGTCAACCTGGAAGGAACCGGGTCATATGAGCACTCGAGTCTGACGGTATTCTCCACCGCTCGAGTTGCATCATGGCACCAGTGGAGGGACATCGGGTTTACCATACTAAGCGGAGAGCAGGGGTATGAGGGAGAACATAATAAGTCCGGGGGGATTGGAGTGCAGCCTGCGTCGTACTCTGGGTGGCTACGCAGGTTAACTCGGACTCAAGGATCGATGGTACACTCGGGTAGTGTGTCGATCGAGTCTGAGTTGGAAGCCATAAACCCTGGTCCCTGAAGGTTCCACCTTATCGACATTATGTATGGTTCTTATACCATCTCCTCGAAACACAGAACGTAGTTAGAGGAAGCGAGAAATCTAAGCATACGCTCCGTGAGTGCTTCGCACTAGTGCACGGTAGATGCGTAGCTACGTGTGTGCACTAAGGGGAAACCCTAGGTTAGTGCAGAGACGCATGTAGCAATTCCTTGTCATAAGTGGACTTTGCCACATGGGTGCGATGCACCGGGACATGTTGCGAGTTGACTAGTTGACTTCACTAGGGGCACCCTACGGGAACCTCAGAGAATAGTGAAATCACTGGTGCACTTCACTTATGTGTGCCTTGCAAAGTGTCGTACACGAGGAACGGCCAACTATTGACATAAGGGCGTTTTGGTCATACCATGCGTCACTATGCACTAAGGGGGCCGGCCCTAAGTGTTGAGAGACTGGTCAAGGCCAGTCCTGTTAGTTTCAGGAGGTTGTTGCCTCCGATGAAAGGGTCGGTCAAGAGGCGCAGAAAACGGGCTGGTTTTGACCGTTTTCGAAAACAAGGAAAAGATAGAGATAAAAGAAGAGATATATAGGGAGAGGTTTGAATCAGTCAATCCTATCCGCTAGGCTTATCCGTAAGGATAAGGCCGGCCCTATATAATGCATAGGGATAGAGGGGGGGACGAAATTAATGAGCCATGCAAGTCCTAGGGCCGGCCCAAGCCATGGGGGAAACCCTAGCCACCCCCTCTCCTCTCTTCGCATCTCCTCTCTCGTCTCTCTCTCTCTCGCTTGCGCCATTGGATGGCGACTCGTCTTCCTCACGTGGTGTTTCGTTGAAGGAGAAGGCTCGTCGTATGGAGGCACTCAGAGATCCATCGACGAGGTGCCGTGCATCGTGTGAGATCGGGTGAACTAGAAGGCGTCTCCCGCAACCTTTTGCTATCCAGAATCTGCATAGAAAATCAGCGTTA
Source organism: Chamaelirium japonicum (assembly GCA_947650365.1). Lineage (NCBI taxonomy): Eukaryota > Viridiplantae > Streptophyta > Magnoliopsida > Liliales > Melanthiaceae > Chamaelirium > Chamaelirium japonicum. The sequence continues at coordinate 72,571,046 of OX393556.1, read as the reverse complement.
TTTCTATGATTTCGGGAGCTACAGAAGTCCAAACAATGTGAAACTTATTGTAAAATTTGCGTCTCGAAGTTGGATACCTGCAGTCCAAATTTCAGCCCAATCGGAGTTCGGAGCAGAAAGTTATGGCCGTCGTACCGAAGCTATATCGAGCAAATCCGTAGCCCGTCTCCATCGACAAAGAAGAAATTTATCGCGGTGAAAGATTCCGCACGCAGGTATGATCTCTAACAAGTAGATCTAACATAATTAGAACATGCATACATGCTAGATTGTTCTTTTGCGTTAGATCGTCGTTAGGGGTTCGCGTAGTTGCCATGCTAGTTTCATACACGCATATGTAGATCGTTTCGATGAAAATTTTGATATGTAACACACACCGCTCACGGTCCTCGGACCTTTCACTTTGCTTCCGCTGCGGGCCTCTACCATGGATTTATTTCCAACACGTGCAGGGTGGTTCACGTCCCTTGCGCGCACGGGGTCCAATCTTTCCACATGATAGATTATTATAATAATAAAATAGCTTCGACATTTTATCCCGGAATTTGTACCGCATTTGCAACCCATGTATTACGATAAGCCTAAATTACTCTCACCCGTATTCCCGTGTGCACAGGTCTCCACACTCCACTTAGGAAGGTGGGACCCGATAATTATTATTTAATTATTAATTTTCAAAACTTAAGAAAATTCCTACTTACGATGTCCAAGCAATCAGCAGAAATATTATTATTTAATTATTAATATTATTAAGCATGCATCGCCGGACTAGCGACTCCGCATGCAAGGCGGGGTCCACTCGACCACATGCGATGTTCTGCGGGACCCGCATGCAGCGTTATGGATACCTATCTTTAGTCATTCTCATTTCCCACTATTAAAGACCACGCAAAGGTAGTAGATGTCACCTGATTGTCGAACACGAGCTTATGCGATGCGACCTCCGCTCCGTCTCCGTCTGGGTCAACACAGCTCCGAACTGTCAAACACACACACCAGCCTAAGGTCATTGCTTGCTATCAAGCAATACGGGTTTAGACCCAAGTTGGCCGAGTCGAGAATTTTAGGTGTCATCGGACTCGGTCTGCTGGCACGCAAAATGATGCAACCAATGGTACCACCTCGGCTTAGGTCTAGGCAAGGTCGAAGGTCCGATTCGTCGTCCACCCGAGACGGCCTCGTGCTCCGTTTCGAGTGCGCCGGTCAACAAGGAGAAGGGGAGGGATATATTTGGGGTTAACTCGAAGGGTCCCCACGGGGCCAACGGCTGCGATTTATACATCGCATGACTATCTTGGCAAAGGCTTAATACAGCCATTGGTTGGGTTTTGGCTTGGCGAATCCGCCGTCGGGCCAACTGTCAGCAACAATACCATAAAAAAAAAAAAAGGCAAGGCAATTATACCCAAGGTTTTCAGCTTCGGGTGCTCGGCCAAGGTGATCGGAGGCCACCTACTGCCTGGCCGCCGGCAGCTAATCCACCGACAGCCATCGCAGAAAGGTGAAGGAAAAAGAGAGAAAAAAGAAGAAAAATATGGGGGGCCTGTGCTGGTCGGGCCTCGCCGGCTGCACAGTCGTCGTCCATGTGCCGGTGGCCATGGCTGCGACAAAGGAAAAAAGGAAAAAATAGGGGCGGCGGCTGGTCAGATCCTTAACACAAAGAAAAAGAAAACATGGGGAGGAGGAGAGGTTGACCTGGTCGGTGGGGGTCGGCTCCGGCTGCAGCTCTTCCTCCGGCCGGCTGTCTCCTCTCCGGTGCCGGTGCACGCAGTCCACAAGAGAGAGAGAGAGAGAGAGAGAGAGAGAGAGAGAGAGAGAGAGAGAGGGAGGAAATCAGAGTGAGAGAGAGAAATAGAGAGGTTGGAGAGGAAAGAGGATGAGATCGGAGGGGAGAAGGGGGCTCGGGTTCGGGTTTTAAAAAGGGGGAAGGGGATGGCCGGGCATAGGGGTCAAGGGGGGGCGGCGCTAGGGTAGAGGGGGGGGCTGCTAGGGTGGAGGAGGGCGGCGGCTAGGGTAGAGGGGGGGCGCTGCTAGGGTGGAGGGGGCGGCGCTAGGGAAGAGGGGGGTGCGGCTGCTAGGGTGGAGGAGGGCGACGGCTAGGGTAGGGGGGTCGGGTGGTTCGGGTAGGGGAGATAGAGAGATCCGAGAGAGAGAGAGAGAGAGAGAGAGAGAGAGAGAGAAGAGAGAGAGAGGAGAGGGAGGGAAGAGAGGGGGATGGGGTTGGTTGGGTACGGGTACGGGTTCGAGTTGGGGATGGGGATGGGATTTTGGGTTTGGGTTTTATTTTTTATTTTTATTTTTTTTGTTTTGTTTTGTTTTTTTTTCTCTCTCTTTTTTTTTTTTAGCTTAAAGCTGGTCGAGCCCGATTCGCACCGAGCCTGACTTGCCCTCGACTCGGGTTGCGCCGAGACGAGCCGGTGCGCGAGCCTCGACGGTTCCGACAGACTAGCCACAATATCTATCTTATTATTAAAATTACTAGAAATATCATTCGTGTTATGCCTTGATATACGTGCTCCCAAGCCCGTGCCTCCAATGTAGCCTCGCGACCCGCACCCAGGACCCACTGGCTGGTCCCGCTCAAGTACAGTCAACATCATACCAACTAATGAAAATGATTATTCAAGCTACGACATTAAAATAATATTAAAATCAAACCGGGTCATTACAATAGGGACATCCATTTCCTTGCCTTTGTCAATTGGCACGAAGCGGGCCGCCTTTGGCGCAACAAACTCCCCCTCCCCCTGTAATTGATCTATCACAATTGTCTCTGTTCGAACGGATTCGTCGAGATCAACCCGATGATTTGGGGCAGCCGAAATTTCAGTAAGCGGGCTTATAACCATTGATGCGAACAACGATCATGGGATGAACGGTCAGGTTTAATGCAATTTAAATGGGTCAGGATTTTAGGGGTTTAGTGTAGTTTAAATCGGTTGGGATTTAAAATCAAGAAGAGATTGTGTGTTGATTTTTGAATGAATTGTTAGATCTATTGGTTCATTTTTGTTCTATCATCTTGTCCTAATCAGTTTGTGTTTTGTCTGATCAGTACAAAACTGACGTGCCATGTTATATAGATGTTTTTAAATTCACATTAACACAAGCCCTTAAGGTCTCCATTGGCATTTCATTTCCTCCTGCCATCGTATAAACCTCCTAGGCCCGCCCGGACTTCAGCCGGTCACGGAGACGAAACCCTAATCCGGCGCCATGGTGTTCTACGTGCTGAGGTTCTCTGCAGAGCTGGAGAACCTCACAAACCTCCAGCCCGACGGCGGCTGCGACGACCCTGACTACCGTCACCACTTCAAGGTCTTTCCACTTCAAGGTCTTTCCATTCCGGACTTCAGCCGGTCACGGAGACGAAACCCTAATCCGGCGCCATGGTGTCGACACTGTAGCGGGCCGCCTTCGGCGGCAACACACCTGTCAGCAATGCAACAGACCGCCTTCAGTGGCAAGACACCACCGCCCCACCCTCGCCTGCCCCGCCGCAACTCCCGAACCCAAATCTTCTATCCGATTTATCTACCCCATCGTCTGCGCCCCCCCCCCCCCAAGTCACAGCCATCCGTTGCACCCATACCCAACCCGTGCATCGCACTCAGATTGGCTTAATAGCATTGCTACCCGATTGATTTGCTGCACTTACTATCAGGTTGGCTTTCGAAATCATTTTTGCTACCTGATTGACTTGTTGGACTTGCTTACGGCCCAATCGTGCTGCACCAGGTCGTCCATTAAAATGGCATAATCGGAGGGACACCCCCGATCACAGCGGGCCATAAGCAAGTGTAGCAAATCGAGTAGCAAAACTAAACAGAGATGAAAAGACCTGGAATTAGAGACATGGGAGAGAGAGAGAGAGTAGTCATCTTCTGCAGAATTGGAAAACAACCAACAACAAAATGTTCATTAATCATCTTTAATAGATAGTAATACATGATTCTAGTCATATAGTAGTCTATCATTAATTGGATGCCTTTCTCATTCATTTCAAAAAACCCTCGCGCCTCCCATCCGCCCCAGCAGTAGTGCATGCCCGGATCTATGTTACCCCTCATTCAATTTGTTAGGGCTTGCGAGATCGTGGGAGATATCGGGGGCGGTGATCATGGGTGAGATCAGAGGCGAGAGAGAATGCATATAGAATCTGTGACAGCCCGAAAACCCATTGTGCCGTGAGAGTCCGTGTCCCCCCAGCCAAGCCACCATGCATCTGACACCAACCTTGGCCGAGCCACCGGTCATCGTCCTGTGACAGCCACCAGTTGTCGATGACAGTGGAAATTTTATAATAATTATTATCATAATGCATCCACAGCCAATCAACAATGTTAAAAATCCAATAAATTAAACTCATAGAAATAACCTATAACCCAAGCCCTCTTTCTTGATTAAAGAGTACAAAAATTGGAGAAAGATCAAATGAACGTATCAAAGGGTTAAGATTAGGAATTACCAGTACCAGTTGAGAGAGAGAGAGAGAGAGAGAGAGAGAGAGAGAGCATCTCTAGTCCATCTCTTGTTTTTCTCTTGTGTTTCTGTTCTGTTTTTCCCTCCATTTCCTCTTACAGCAATGCTTTCTGCTTTCTTGCAGCCTTCACTCTCACTTCCTCTTTAGGGTTAACCCTTATATACTTTGAGAGAGAGAGAGAGAGAGAGAGAGAAAGAGAGAGAGAGAGAGAGAGAGAGAGAGGGAGGAGGAGGAGGAGGAGGAGGAGGAGGTGCTTACAGATCCAGGGATGTTGATCAGCCCCCTCCCCGTCACTGCCGTTCCATTGGAGAAGAAGATGGTGGGAGGAGGAGCTGATCAACCCCCTCCCCGTCACTGTCGTTCCATTGGAGAAGAAAGGGGGAGGGGAGTCGATCAGCCGATTCAGCCGTTCCCCTCCCCTCAACACCAAATTCCTTCGGGCAGCGACGGGTGCAGGCGACGGGATTTCGAGAGAGAGACGGGAGGAGGGAGAGAGACTGAAAGGGATCGCTGAGGGCCAGTCGGAGATGCGGCAGATTTGGTGGAACCCGTCGCCGGAGAGGGGAAGGAAGCAGTCACTGCAGATTTGGTGGAGAGGAGCTCGGGGGATCTCGCTGGAGCTCAGGCCGGCTGGTGCGTAGGTTAGATCTGAGGGCGAGGGTCGGTACGTCGTCGGACCGGAAGGGAGGGCTGCGCCGAGCCGAATATGGAGGACGTCGCCGGGATGGAGATCAGAATGGGGGAGGGGGGTTGGGGGGGCTATCTTACCGGGTTGGAGAGGGGGAGTGAAGGGGGGCGATCTTATCGGCTTGGAGAGGGGGCATGAAAGGCGGTGAGGCTGAGAGGGTTTCCCTATTTGGGGGAGGGGGGGCGATCTCACCGGCGAGCGTGAAGGGAAGGGATCGTGAAAAGGGTTTTCCCTTTTGGAAGGGTTTTTATTTATTGTCTTAGTTGGGTTTTTTTTAATTTTTAATTTTAAAAGATGAGCTGTTTTTTCTTTATTAAGAGATGTGCTGTGCGTGAGAGAGGACATTGATAGCTTAAATATTTTGTTATTAAGAGATAGGTTGTGCGTGAGAGAGGATTTTGTTTGCTTAAATATTTTGGTCTAGTTAGTATTGTTGTTGTCTAGTCAGCTTGTCCTATTCAGTTTTTTTGGTTCCGTTTTGTCTAGTCAGCATGCAGACCGCCGTGCCATGTTATATAGATCGGAGGTACGATATATATGGTCAACCTGGAAGGAACCGGGTCATATGAGCACTCGAGTCTGACGGTATTCTCCACCGCTCGAGTTGCATCATGGCACCAGTGGAGGGACATCGGGTTTACCATACTAAGCGGAGAGCAGGGGTATGAGGGAGAACATAATAAGTCCGGGGGGATTGGAGTGCAGCCTGCGTCGTACTCTGGGTGGCTACGCAGGTTAACTCGGACTCAAGGATCGATGGTACACTCGGGTAGTGTGTCGATCGAGTCTGAGTTGGAAGCCATAAACCCTGGTCCCTGAAGGTTCCACCTTATCGACATTATGTATGGTTCTTATACCATCTCCTCGAAACACAGAACGTAGTTAGAGGAAGCGAGAAATCTAAGCATACGCTCCGTGAGTGCTTCGCACTAGTGCACGGTAGATGCGTAGCTACGTGTGTGCACTAAGGGGAAACCCTAGGTTAGTGCAGAGACGCATGTAGCAATTCCTTGTCATAAGTGGACTTTGCCACATGGGTGCGATGCACCGGGACATGTTGCGAGTTGACTAGTTGACTTCACTAGGGGCACCCTACGGGAACCTCAGAGAATAGTGAAATCACTGGTGCACTTCACTTATGTGTGCCTTGCAAAGTGTCGTACACGAGGAACGACCAACTATTGACATAAGGGCGTTTTGGTCATACCATGCGTCACTATGCACTAAGGGGGCCGGCCCTAAGTGTTGAGAGACTGGTCAAGGCCAGTCCTGTTAGTTTCAGGAGGTTGTTGCCTCCGATGAAAGGGTCGGTCAAGAGGCGCAGAAAACGGGCTGGTTTTGACCGTTTTCGAAAACAAGGAAAAGATAGAGATAAAAGAAGAGATATATAGGGAGAGGTTTGAATCAGTCAATCCTATCCGCTAGGCTTATCCGTAAGGATAAGGCCGGCCCTATATAATGCATAGGGATAGAGGGGGGGACGAAATTAATGAGCCATGCAAGTCCTAGGGCCGGCCCAAGCCATGGGGGAAACCCTAGCCACCCCCTCTCCTCTCTTCGCATCTCCTCTCTCGTCTCTCTCTCTCTCGCTTGCGCCATTGGATGGCGACTCGTCTTCCTCACGTGGTGTTTCGTTGAAGGAGAAGGCTCGTCGTATGGAGGCACTCAGAGATCCATCGACGAGGTGCCGTGCATCGTGTGAGATCGGGTGAACTAGAAGGCGTCTCCCGCAACCTTTTGCTATCCAGAATCTGCATAGAAAATCAGCGTTATTTCTATGATTTCGGGAGCTACAGAAGTCCAAACAATGTGAAACTTATTGTAAAATTTGCGTCTCGAAGTTGGATACCTGCAGTCCAAATTTCAGCCCAATCGGAGTTCGGAGCAGAAAGTTATGGCCGTCGCACCGAAGCTATATCGAGCAAATCCGTAGCCCGTCTCCATCGACAAAAAAGAAATTTATCGCGGTGAAAGATTCCGCACGCAGGTATGATCTCTAACAAGTAGATCTAACATAATTAGAACATGCATACATGCTAGATTGTTCTTTTGCGTTAGATCGTCGTTAGGGGTTCGCGTAGTTGCCATGCTAGTTTCATACACGCATATGTAGATCGTTTCGATGAAAATTTTGATATGTAACACACACCGCTCACGGTCCTCGGACCTTTCACTTTGCTTCCGCTGCGGGCCTCTACCATGGATTTATTTCCAACACGTGCAGGGTGGTTCACGTCCCTTGCGCGCACGGGGTCCAATCTTTCCACATGATAGATTATTATAATAATAAAATAGCTTCGACATTTTATCCCGGAATTTGTACCGCGTTTGCAACCCATGTATTACGATAAGCCTAAATTACTCTCACCCGTATTCCCGTGTGCACAGGTCTCCACACTCCACTTAGGAAGGTGGGACCCGATAATTATTATTTAATTATTAATTTTCAAAACTTAAGAAAATTCCTACTTACGATGTCCAAGCAATCAGCAGAAATATTATTATTTAATTATTAATATTATTAAGCATGCATCGCCGGACTAGCGACTCCGCATGCAAGGCGGGGTCCACTCGACCACATGCGATGTTCTGCGGGACCCGCATGCAGCGTTATGGATACCTATCTTTAGTCATTCTCATTTCCCACTATTAAAGACCACGCAAAGGTAGTAGATGTCACCTGATTGTCGAACACGAGCTTATGCGATGCGACCTCCGCTCCGTCTCCGTCTGGGTCAACACAGCTCCGAACTGTCAAACACACACACCAGCCTAAGGTCATTGCTTGCTATCAAGCAATACGGGTTTAGACCCAAGTTGGCCGAGTCGAGAATTTTAGGTGTCATCGGACTCGGTCTGCTGGCACGCAAAATGATGCAACCAATGGTACCACCTCGGCTTAGGTCTAGGCAAGGTCGAAGGTCCGATTCGTCGTCCACCCGAGACGGCCTCGTGCTCCGTTTCGAGTGCGCCGGTCAACAAGGAGAAGGGGAGGGATATATTTGGGGTTAACTCGAAGGGTCCCCACGGGGCCAACGGCTGCGATTTATACATCGCATGACTATCTTGGCAAAGGCTTAATACAGCCATTGGTTGGGTTTTGGCTTGGCGAATCCGCCGTCGGGCCAACTGTCAGCAACAATACCATAAAAAAAAAAAAAGGCAAGGCAATTATACCCAAGGTTTTCAGCTTCGGGTGCTCGGCCAAGGTGATCGGAGGCCACCTACTGCCTGGCCGCCGGCAGCTAATCCACCGACAGCCATCGCAGAAAGGTGAAGGAAAAAGAGAGAAAAAAGAAGAAAAATATGGGGGGCCTGTGCTGGTCGGGCCTCGCCGGCTGCACAGTCGTCGTCCATGTGCCGGTGGCCATGGCTGCGACAAAGGAAAAAAGGAAAAAATAGGGGCGGCGGCTGGTCAGATCCTTAACACAAAGAAAAAGAAAACATGGGGAGGAGGAGAGGTTGACCTGGTCGGTGGGGGTCGGCTCCGGCTGCAGCTCTTCCTCCGGCCGGCTGTCTCCTCTCCGGTGCCGGTGCACGCAGTCCACAAAGAGAGAGAGAGAGAGAGAGAGAGAGAGAGAGAGAGAGAGAGGGAGGAAATCAGAGTGAGAGAGAGAAATAGAGAGGTTGGAGAGGAAAGAGGATGAGATCGGAGGGGAGAAGGGGGCTCGGGTTCGGGTTTTAAAAAGGGGGAAGGGGATGGCCGGGCATAGGGGTCAAGGGGGGGCGGCGCTAGGGTAGAGGGGGGGGGCTGCTAGGGTGGAGGAGGGCGGCGGCTAGGGTAGAGGGGGGGCGCTGCTAGGGTGGAGGGGGCGGCGCTAGGGAAGAGGGGGGTGCGGCTGCTAGGGTGGAGGAGGGCGACGGCTAGGGTAGGGGGGTCGGGTGGTTCGGGTAGGGGAGATAGAGAGATCCGAGAGAGAGAGAGAGAGAGAGAGAGAGAGAGAGAGAAGAGAGAGAGAGGAGAGGGAGGGAAGAGAGGGGGATGGGGTTGGTTGGGTACGGGTACGGGTTCGAGTTGGGGATGGGGATGGGATTTTGGGTTTGGGTTTTATTTTTTATTTTTATTTTTTTTGTTTTGTTTTGTTTTTTTTTCTCTCTCTTTTTTTTTTTTTAGCTTAAAGCTGGTCGAGCCCGATTCGCACCGAGCCTGACTTGCCCTCGACTCGGGTTGCGCCGAGACGAGCCGGTGCGCGAGCCTCGACGGTTCCGACAGACTAGCCACAATATCTATCTTATTATTAAAATTACTAGAAATATCATTCGTGTTATGCCTTGATATACGTGCTCCCAAGCCCGTGCCTCCAATGTAGCCTCGCGACCCGCACCCAGGACCCACTGGCTGGTCCCGCTCAAGTACAGTCAACATCATACCAACTAATGAAAATGATTATTCAAGCTACGACATTAAAATAATATTAAAATCAAACCGGGTCATTACAATAGGGACATCCATTTCCTTGCCTTTGTCAATTGGCACGAAGCGGGCCGCCTTTGGCGCAACAAACTCCCCCTCCCCCTGTAATTGATCTATCACAATTGTCTCTGTTCGAACGGATTCGTCGAGATCAACCCGATGATTTGGGGCAGCCGAAATTTCAGTAAGCGGGCTTATAACCATTGATGCGAACAACGATCATGGGATGAACGGTCAGGTTTAATGCAATTTAAATGGGTCAGGATTTTAGGGGTTTAGTGTAGTTTAAATCGGTTGGGATTTAAAATCAAGAAGAGATTGTGTGTTGATTTTTGAATGAATTGTTAGATCTATTGGTTCATTTTTGTTCTATCATCTTGTCCTAATCAGTTTGTGTTTTGTCTGATCAGTACAAAACTGACGTGCCATGTTATATAGATGTTTTTAAATTCACATTAACACAAGCCCTTAAGGTCTCCATTGGCATTTCAAAAAATTAAATACATGATTCTAGTCATATAGTAGTCTATCATTAATTGGATGCCTTTCTCATTCATTTCAAAAAACCCTCGCGCCTCCCATCCGCCCCAGCAGTAGTGCATGCCCGGATCTATGTTACCCCTCATTCAATTTGTTAGGGCTTGCGAGATCGTGGGAGATATCGGGGGCGGTGATCATGGGTGAGATCAGAGGCGAGAGAGAATGCATATAGAATCTGTGACAGCCCGAAAACCCATTGTGCCGTGAGAGTCCGTGTCCCCCCAGCCAAGCCACCATGCATCTGACACCAACCTTGGCCGAGCCACCGGTCATCGTCCTGTGACAGCCACCAGTTGTCGATGACAGTGGAAATTTTATAATAATTATTATCATAATGCATCCACAGCCAATCAACAATGTTAAAAATCCAATAAATTAAACTCATAGAAATAACCTATAACCCAAGCCCTCTTTCTTGATTAAAGAGTACAAAAATTGGAGAAAGATCAAATGAACGTATCAAAGGGTTAAGATTAGGAATTACCAGTACCAGTTGAGAGAGAGAGAGAGAGAGAGAGAGAGCATCTCTAGTCCATCTCTTGTTTTTCTCTTGTGTTTCTGTTCTGTTTTTCCCTCCATTTCCTCTTACAGCAATGCTTTCTGCTTTCTTGCAGCCTTCACTCTCACTTCCTCTTTAGGGTTAACCCTTATATACTTTGAGAGAGAGAGAGAGAGAGAGAGAGAGAAAGAGAGAGAGAGAGAGAGAGAGAGAGAGAGAGAGAGAGAGGGAGGAGGAGGAGGAGGAGGAGGTGCTTACAGATCCAGGGATGTTGATCAGCCCCCTCCCCGTCACTGCCGTTCCATTGGAGAAGAAGATGGTGGGAGGAGGAGCTGATCAACCCCCTCCCCGTCACTGTCGTTCCATTGGAGAAGAAAGGGGGAGGGGAGTCGATCAGCCGATTCAGCCGTTCCCCTCCCCTCAACACCAAATTCCTTCGGGCAGCGACGGGTGCAGGCGACGGGATTTCGAGAGAGAGACGGGAGGAGGGAGAGAGACTGAAAGGGATCGCTGAGGGCCAGTCGGAGATGCGGCAGATTTGGTGGAACCCGTCGCCGGAGAGGGGAAGGAAGCAGTCACTGCAGATTTGGTGGAGAGGAGCTCGGGGGATCTCGCTGGAGCTCAGGCCGGCTGGTGCGTAGGTTAGATCTGAGGGCGAGGGTCGGTACGTCGTCGGACCGGAAGGGAGGGCTGCGCCGAGCCGAATATGGAGGACGTCGCCGGGATGGAGATCAGAATGGGGGAGGGGGGTTGGGGGGGCTATCTTACCGGGTTGGAGAGGGGGAGTGAAGGGGGGCGATCTTATCGGCTTGGAGAGGGGGCATGAAAGGCGGTGAGGCTGAGAGGGTTTCCCTATTTGGGGGAGGGGGGGCGATCTCACCGGCGAGCGTGAAGGGAAGGGATCGTGAAAAGGGTTTTCCCTTTTGGAAGGGTTTTTATTTATTGTCTTAGTTGGGTTTTTTTTAATTTTTAATTTTAAAAGATGAGCTGTTTTTTCTTTATTAAGAGATGTGCTGTGCGTGAGAGAGGACATTGATAGCTTAAATATTTTGTTATTAAGAGATAGGTTGTGCGTGAGAGAGGATTTTGTTTGCTTAAATATTTTGGTCTAGTCAGTATTGTTGTTGTCTAGTCAGCTTGTCCTATTCAGTTTTTTTGGTTCCGTTTTGTCTAGTCAGCATGCAGACCGCCGTGCCATGTTATATAGATGTTTTTAAATTCACATTAACACAAGCCCTTAAGGTCTCCATTGTCATTTCATTTCCTCCTGCCATCGTATAAACCTCCTAGGCCCGCCCGGACTTCAGCCGGTCACGGAGACGAAACCCTAATCCGGCGCCATGGTGTTCTACGTGCTGAGGTTCTCTGCAGAGCTGGAGAACCTCACAAACCTCCAGCCCGACGGCGGCTGCGACGACCCTGACTACCGTCACCACTTCAAGGTCTTTCCATTCCCGATTTTGCTTCTCTCCCGTTGATCAGATCCTAGGGTTTTTCTTTTTGTTCTTTGCAAGATTCGATGGGGTTTGGTGTGTGTACAGGTGAAATGCGAGAACTGCGGAGAGATCAGCCAGAAGGAAACCTGGGTCACGATGTCCGAAACCGTCCCTCTTCCCACCGGAAGGGGAACTGCAAATCTCGTGCAGAAGGTGCCTCTTCCTCCAGTTTCTTTGCCTTTCTTTGATTGATTTCATGTTCTTCATGCACCCAGCTCCAGCTGTCACGGATTCTATTTTGTTTCAAGATTTCTCTAGAGTTAATGTCGGCACTCAATGCTCTCCGTCTAGGAATTTGTTAGTGATAGTGTATAGTATTGAGATACAGATACCCGTAGATAGCCTGTATAGGATACCCCTTGCTTCTTTCCTTGGATGATACACATATATATTTGGCCCTTGGCCTAATGAGAAAGATCAATCCTTCTCCCCAAGATCCCTAGCATCTCTCCCTCTCCCTCTTTCTTTTCATGCTAGTGATTCTTGTGACATGGTATCAGAGCCAAACTCGAGCTCTTCTCCGGACAACCTCAAGCTTTCTTACCTCCAGATCTGACCATCGCCGGATCGTCGCTTCCTCCAACCAGATCTCCTCCCGCCGGTGCTCCACAATCTGGCCTCCTCCCGCCGGATCTGATCTCCTCGAATCTGCTCCTCCGACCAGATCTCCTCCCGCCGGTGCTCCTCCGACCAGATCTCCTCTGCTCCCAGATCTCCTCCCGCCGGTGCTCCTCCGACCAGAGAGTGTCTTTGCCGGGAGAGACCGGATCTGCTCTCCGAGATCTATGTGAGACCTCCATCGCCTGAGCTCCACTACCGGAGCTCAACACCGGCCTCTTCTGCGAGATCTCGATCGCCTGAGCTCCACCGACCTGTGAGATATGGTGAGATCTGTGAGATCTCCATCGCCATCGTGCGCCTGAGCTCCACCGACCGGGGAAGACAGATCTGGTGAGATCTGTAAGACCGGAGCTCAACACCAGCCTCCACTGCTCTGTTCAGATCTGCTGCTCCGTCCTCTACTGCTCTGTTCAGATCTGTGAGACCGGAGAAGACATATCTGCTTCGTCCTCTCGTGAGATCTGTGATATCAGATCGGAGATCTGTGAGATCTCTAGATCTGCTCCCTCCTCCGGATCTGTTACATCGTCCGGATCTGCTCTCTGAGATCGACCACCGGATCTGCTCTCCGATCTCTTCTTCAGATCCGACAGATCCACTCTGACACTGAGTGAGCCGCCATGGCCGACTCCTCCTCCGTAGATGCTCCTCCGCCCGTACCACCACACCCTGAGAGCCTCCCGTTCGAGTATACTCGTGACTTCCTGCCGAGCTCGACGGATTTTCCTCTCGCCTCCTTCGCCGACTGGGAAGCATGGATAGCAACCGTTCAGACCACGCTCCTCGGACGGGGCCTTCTTGGATTACTCGACGGCACCACCACGGCACCGAGTCAGGCTTTCCCCGCCGCTCTTCAAGCGTGGTGTCTCCGTGATGCACGGGTCGCCGCCTACCTTGTCGCTTCGGTCGATCGGACGATGTGTGCTAACCTCGTCGCTCTTGGAGCATCCGCAGCCATATAGCGCTCCTTAGTTGAGTGTTTCGTGGAGTCTAGCGGCGCCCGTGAGTATTCTCTCCTCTCCCAGGTCCAGTCCGAACAGCAGGGCGATCATACGATTCAGCAATTCCATGCGCAGATGCGTGGTTACTGGCGGGAGCTTCAGTCACTGGTAACTCCCGTCCCTCCCGAGTGTCATGCCGTCCACCAAGCCTTCTGGGAGCGCCGTCAGCTTTATCAGTTCCTAATGGCCCTTCGACCAGAATTTGGCCTACTTGCTGGCGCCCTGATCCACCGAGACCCACTTCCGCGTTTGGATGCTGCCATTACTGAGTTCGTCGCCGAAGAGACCAGGCTGCGCACCATCGCCATCAGGGCTATTCCACCCCCCTCCAGCCACACGGGCGTCCTTGCTGCAGCCCCAACTGCCTCTTTTACTTCTGCTTCTGGTCGTGATCGGTTTGTGTGCACTCACTGCCACAAACCAGGTCATGTTGTCGCCACATGTTGGATGCTGCATCCAGAGAAGAGGCAGGGACCCCAAGGACGTGGTCGACCCGTTGGCTCTACTGCTGCTGTTGCTACTGCTCCGTCCTCTCCTCGTACGGTTCCATCATCACTCCGGGATTCCTTGGACACCCCTGACACTACTCAGCTCCTTCAGTAGCAGCTTGCACAGCTTCAGTTCCGCCTAGACCAGCAGACGAGCTTCAGCTCCGCCGAGGCTTCCAGCGCCTCCAGTTCGTCTGCTCACTTAGCCACTCCCGGTACCTTCACTACTTAGATTCTGGACTCTGGGGCTTCCCATCACATGACTTCCAACGCTTCCTTACTTACTGATTGCCGACCGGCACCGCACATTCCATCGATACATACTGCAGATGACTCTTCTTTAACCATCTCGCAGTGTGGATCGATTACCGCCACTACAGAACCGAGCGGTCGCCTTTCTTTACCCACTGTGTTGCATGTCCCTCAGCTTCGCATGCAGCTCATCTCCATTAGCAGCCTTTGTGACTCTGGATGTGTTGTGACTTTCTCCCCTCTTTCTTGTGTTGTGCATGATCCACATACCGGACGGGTGATTGACGCTGGACGTAGGTCAGGCGGGTTGTACCACCTCGAGCATCTCCATCTTCCTATTGTTTCCCCTTCTGGTGTCTGTAGCCTAGCTTCTCCTGATGCCGACTTGTGGCACCGAAGACTAGGTCACATTTCTGAGTCTCGACTTAAGAGCTTACTGCAGACTGGAGCTCTAGGTCGTTGTTCTTTTTTTCTGTATCTACGGGTATCTGTATCGAGCACAAGGGTTATCGTTGCTATGACCCCTTGACTCGTCGCCTTCGCATCTCTCGACACGTCTCCTTCGTCGAGGATGCCCCTTACTACTCCTCTGCAGCTCAGGACCTCACCTTCTTGGAGACTCCTACCATCCTGTCTCCGACTCTCGAGCCCATTCCATCACCCCTTTCGTCCAGCTCTACTTCTCCCCCTGCTTCCAGTGACTCTTCCACGGAGTCTTCCTCCGTCCCCTCCTCTCCTCCGTCACCGATTGATTCCGTAGGTCTTCCTCATACTCCCGATACCCATGGTACTCCACCTGCCACGCCCAGTCAGACGTCCCCGGTCGTGGATCCTCACCCGCCGCCCCGCTATCCTCAACGCGAGCACCACCCACCTGATCGCTTCAGCTTTAGCTCTGGCCCACCTGACCGTTTTGGCTTTGCCACGGTCACCTTTTACTCGCCTCAGTTTACAGCCTTTCTTGCAGTCCTTCACACAGACCAGGAGCCTCGATCGTACCAGGAGGCCGTCCAGTCCCCTCAGTGGAGGCAGGCTATGAGCGAGGAATTTCAGGCATTTGAGCAGACTCAGACTTGGGATATCGTCCCCCTTCCAGCTGGTATTGAGCCTGTCAGTTGCCGATGGGTCTATAAGGTCAAGCGACGACCTGATGGTTCCATCGAGCGGCACAAGGCTCGGTTGGTGGCCCGCGGCTTCACTCAGGCATACGGAATAGACTACGAGGAGACTTTCGCACCCGTAGCTCAGATGACCTCCGTTCGTACACTACTGGCAGTTGCAGCAGTCCGCCGATGGCCTCTTCTCCAGATGGACGTGAAGAATGCATTTTTCCATGGCGATCTTTCAGAGGTCGTCTATATGCAGCCACCCCCTGGTTTGCATACCCCTCCCCAGCATGTCTGTCGTCTCCGTCGAGCTATCTACAGGCTCAAGCAAGCCTCTCGAGCTTGGTTTGAGTGTTTCCGACGAGCCGTCACCGAGATCAGCTATATTGAGAGCACGCATGACTACTCACTTTTTGTGCGGTCATCTCCTCAAGACAGGGCAATTCTCCTATTATGTGTCGACGACATGATCATCACAGGTGATGACTCCGCTGCCATCACTTCCCTTCAGCAGCATCTTCGGCGCCGGTTCCAGATGAAGGATTTAGGTCCCCTTCGCTACTTCCTTGGGCTAGAGATCGCCCACAATGAACGAGGGATTCTGCTATCCCAGCAGAAATATACGGCTGACATCCTTAGCCGAGCTGCCCTTTCCGATGATCGCTCTGTCGTCACCCCTCTCGAGCTTCACGTGAAGCTTCGTCCCACTGATGGTGAGCCTCTCTCAGATCCTACTCGGTACCGACAGATCGTTGACCAGTTGGTTTACCTCTGCATCACCAGGCCCGACATTGCTCACGGCGTTAGCATCATCAGCCAGTTTGTCGAAGCTCATCGCTCTGCTCACTATGCTGCCCTTCTTCGGCTTCTCCGTTATCTCCGAGGCACCATCACCCGGTCGCTTTTCCTATCATCGACTTCTCCTCTGGTCCTACGTGCCTACTTGGATGCTGACTGGGCTGGTGATCCGACCACTCGTCGATCGACTACCGGCTATTGCCTATTTCTTAGAGATTCTCTTATCGCATGGCGCAGCAAGAAGTAGAGCGTTGTCTCTCTCTAGTACTGAAGCAGAGTTCCGAGCCATGGCCTTTACTACCAAAGAGATCGTTCACTTACGACGACTTCTTGGACATTTAGGGGTTGAGATCTCTGAACCTACAGCCCTTCACTGTGACAATTGGAGTGCTATACAGATTGTCACCAACCCGGTCTTCCACGAAAGGACGAAGCACATCGAGCTCGATTGCTACTACTCTCGCCAGGAGTACGAGGCCGGGACCATCTCTCTCCCATTTGTTTCCTCTGGAGAACAGATTGCTGACTTTTTCATGAAGTCACATCCTGCTCCACGTTTTCAGTTTCTGCTTAGCAAACTCATGGTGCATGACCCACCTTGAGTTTGAGGGGGGCTGTTAGTGATAGTGTATAGTATTGAGATACAGATACCCGTAGATAGCCTGTATAGGATGCCCCTTGCTTCTTTCCTTGGATGATACACATATATATTTGGCCCTTGGCCTAATAAGAAAGATCAATCCTTCTCCCCAAGATCCCTAGCATCTCTCCCTCTCCCTCTCTTTTCATGCTAGTGATTCTTGTGACAGAATTGAAACTGCTAACATTTATTTTGTAGGATTTTTCGATGCCTCTGCATCGTGGGTTTCTTGTTTCTGGTGATTTTACAGGCACTTATTGCTTCTCCTATCCTACTTAGGAGTTGTTTATTATTTTGTTTCATATCACTTAATGTCTATTCAATCGAGTCCAATGGCTTAGATATGCTAAGATGTATCATATCTCCGGATCCTTTCGAATCACTCTATATCTAGGTTTAGCTTTTCCTTTTTTACGGCAATGCTTTTGGTATATCATGCTTATCAAGTGTTTGGATCATTTTGTATGGATATTTGTACGTTCATTCCCGTTCTTTTTAACATCTATTCCTTAGCCTATCCTCATGTTGGATTTTCTTTTATTTAAGCAATCAGTGTTTCAAACATATTTTCCTTAGTCCCAAATCGCCTAGAGAATGGACGCTCCTTTCCATTCCCTCGTTGGTTGTGGGTTCTTGGGTGCATAAGCACACCAGGCGATGGACTGTGTCGGTTGGGGCCTCGGGCACCGACCCACTCACGTGCTGGTTTAGAGCATGCACTAACGGGCCCTAGCCAAGGCACTCGATTTTTTTCATTTCTGGATTGGGCCTAGCCTGAACTGGTGCAATGGTTCAAGCCCTAGGCATCTTGGGCCAAAGTGGTGTGTACACATATGTTGATGGGAAAAGTACTTTGGGTAAATAGTGCACTTGGCTAATGTTACTTAAGGAAACACTTGGGAGTTGGGATGGTTTCGGAAGCCAAACTCTAAGAATAGTGTGTTGTCTAATCCTTTGGCTGCACACACAACTTGGGGTTTTTTTTGCTTCAAATTTTTTGTTCAAATATGAATACTTACCTTATGAAACCTAAATACCATATAATTAGCATGAAATAAGCTTATCATCAGCATGGAAACAAATCCCAATGCAACAAATATATAGATAAATAAAAGGTGAATGCCAAATAGTTAAACTAGATGATCTTGTGAATTTGGACTCAAATAAGGAAATATGGGCTCCAGGACATTTTTGAAATGAAATTGGCATGTAGGTCCATGGAAGTTCAAGGACAAACAAAATGTAGACCATGAAGATTTAAGATTATGATGAAACTGAGGCACGATCAAGAGTTATCGGATGTTCATTTGATGGCCATGCACCTTTGTTTTTCGTATTTAAGGGCTTTCCTATGAGCTTCATCTATCGAGGTAATATCATGAAGAACAACTTGTTCTTGGATTTGAAAGTTTAACCGAAACATAATGGGCTACGGTTTGAAGTTCATCTTTCTCAAGATCCTTGCGAGCTTGTAGTTTGTAAAATTCTTCTTTGTATTTATCTATTGTCTTGTTTCCTTGTTTAAGTCTTTAAGAACATGATTTCTGTAAAATAGGGTTTGATGATAATCAAGGGAAGAAAACTATTTCTGTATTTCACATTTTCTCTTTCTTTAGATCCTTAGATGAAAATTTTCCTTTCCCTCGTTGGACTCGCTAATTTTGGGTTTGTTTCCACCGGTCAAGAGTTGGTCCTTTTAATTTGAGGCATACAAAATTTCCTTCTTGCTTTAAGGGATGTCTTTCCATTCAACATACTTGTCAATCGTATCTACCGAATCCAAGAAAGCGTCAAGTTCTGGGATATCTATTTTGATCTCGTGGTCCCAGTTTCTTTCATTTCTAGGGACCCTTCTTTGACTAGAAGGTAGAGAATCATCGACAACACTGTCGTCGGTCACATGGATTTCATAAATGATAGTTTCTTCTAGGTTCTAAACGTTCCATCATTTGATTGAGGTTTGCCTTCTGGTTTTGAATTTGGTCTAGTTCCCAAGTAACTTTTTACCTTTTCAATTGATATTCTCTCTCATTATTGCAAGTAGAAATCACTTGTTAAAATCCTAGTTTAGGCTTCTTCTTTTTTGCGTTGTCCCGCATCACATATACCCAGCATCCTTTTTGTTATATAGGAAAAAGCCTCTTATCTTGGCATAGGTTTCTCGCACTTTTCTGTGACAGATAACACTTTCTACAACTGAATTTAAATTTATCAAAAACACACCCATTGGTAGACTAACTCAAGCAAGTTGTGTATGGCAATTAGAAATATCAACTTCGTCATTTAGAATATAAGTTCTTGGAGTATAATGCTGGTTTTGCATGTTCTCCATATCGGGGTGTGACTACTACTTACAGAGATCTGAGATCAGATCAAGATCCTCAATCAGATGGTCCACTATGCACTAAGAATGCTCTTGCATCACAGACTCAAATTATCAATAATTATGGAGGTCTTTAATCACCGTCATAGAAGGGTGACATCTTGTCTCACAAAATGTTGGTGCCATCTGCCACATTGGATAGCATTAGCCATCCTCACATTTCGCAGGTTCTTTTCATATAGTTCACTGAGTCAATATGTCAACTGATAATGAGTGATAAGTGAACTATAGCTTTTAACAGACATCATACTTGGACTATAGCTTACAATGGATATGCTTCATAATGAGCCATTTATGTAAATGGTTTAGTGTTTATTTATTTTTTTAGTTGGTTAATTTTTTAATTTGATGTTATTGTGTTGTACATACTTCTGTTTGTTGTATGAAAATATAACATCAGAGCTAAACCCAGAGTTAGTCCCAGAAATTTTAAATCCTTTTGATCTGTTTGATGCATTTTACGAGCCAAAGTTAAGTGCCTACTGACGTCTCTATTTGATTTCATGCCAAAGTTAAGTGCCTACTGATATCTATTTGATTTCTTTTTCAGTGCAAGCTGTGTGGAAGGGAGGGAACAATCCAGATGATTCCAGGACAGGGTTCACCACTGACCCTTGAGAAAAGCCAGGCTCAAGTGTCCACCACATTGATGGTTTTTGACTGCAGGGGATTTGAGCCGATTGGATTCTCTTTTGGAAATGGATGGAAAGCTGAATCTGTAAATACTTCCAGTATTAAGATGTCTTCCTTTAATCTAACTAGTCACTTAATTGCACTCATTTTCTCCTTTTACCATAGCTTCCAACGTCATATACTCATATCTACTTGTTCAATGTCGTAACTTGTAATCAACATCAATTTGGTCGTCTATTTGTTCCAGTGTTTAGCTCGACATTCTACTTTTGTGATTAGTTGGTCAGATATTTGCTGCATGGCGTAGAAGTGATAGCTTACGATAGAAGAAATGTTGGAATTGAGATTATAATGATGATAAACGTAGTTATCCAAAAATTATTGGATTTATTATCAAGAGAAAAAATTTGGTATTTAGTATTTGCCATGAGTCATGACTATGTTTATGTCTGTATTTTGCATGCTCACAAAGTGCGCGAGTGCGCGCACACACACACACACACAGAGAGGGAGAGAGAGAGAGAGAGAGATGGGACTAAGTGATAGGTACTTGAAACCGTTCATAACCAGGTCCTTCTCGAAAAGATGCGTTTTACAGCAAGTCCCTTGTTGACTTTTCCCCTTTCAAATGACAAAACTACCCCTAATCCTAAAATCATAAAGAAGAATAACAATTCGGTAAAAAAGAATAACAATTCTTTAGGAACAGTGATTACATTGTATCAAAGAGTAACACTCTTTGCTACAGTGATTTACTGTAGCAAAATTGCAAAGGACTGTAGCAAATGAGTGCAGATTGTTACTCTTTGCTACAGTATTTTGCATGTTGTTACTCTGCTACAATGAAATCAATGTAGCTGTCACTCTACAATGACTATAGTGTAATCATTGTAGCGGTTGCAGTGAAGTACTGTAGCAGCTACAGTGAAATGTGATTTCAAAGAATTGTTGACTCTATTTTACCGAATTGTTATTCTTCTATGTGATTTCCTTATACAGTAGCATATATGGGTAAAATGGATATTTTTTCAAACGGTGAGACCTAGCACTAAAGCATCTCTTTGTCGAGAGCATTTTTGCTACCCGATTGATTTGCTGCACTTGCTTACAGCCCAATCGTGGTGTGCCATGCTGTCCATTAAAAGAGCACAACAAGGACTGCACTTGCTATCGGACGTACCAATGGCCCATTATGCTCTTTCTAATGGATGATGTGGCACATGCCGCACATCACGATTGGGCCGTAAGCAAGTGCAGCAAATCAATCGGGTAGCAACAATGCTCTCTCTTTCTTTGTCCGTCCTTGTCATTAAATACGATATGTTTGAAGGACTCAAGGACCTAATGCCAATTTCCCCTTTGTTTTTCCAGTGGATATTAACATGGTGGACCAATGCTAATTCTTGAACATAGTTGCTAATCTTGATCTACAGTTAGAATATGTAGACAAAAATACTTCCTAAAGATATATAAGAATGAGCCATTGTGTCCTTTCATTAATAGAATTAATTTTATGACCACTTGATACATGTTTGAGAAGTCATCAAACCTTAATTTCCTGCCCTATCGCCTGTACTCTTTTATAACTTAGGGAACCTTGGTAGGTTGCTCCCCTGTTGCATGAGTTTAAACTAACATTAAGGTAGGTCCCCTTACGTGCTAAAAATTCTTTTTGGTTTGTTAGCAGACTCTTCTCTTGCCAAGTTGCCTTGGCTAAGTTTGCCACACCGATCTAGAGTGTTGACGTTGTCAAAGTTGTACATTATAGTCGACCCCATCTTAATGGGACAAGACCTAGATGAGACATCCATGATGATTGATCAGCTCTGTTAATGTAGACGGCTCAGTTTGCATTCTTTTGCACCAGCATACCTGTGTCATTTATACATTGGGGACATTGAAGTTGTCGCTGCTCTGCATACGAACATACTACAACCCAATTGGTAAGAGTTGAAATCAAATCTTGCCAGTTGAAAAATACATGCGATTCAAGTAACTTGAGAATCCACATGTTCAAGAGAAGTTTACACACCAGTCTAGGGTGCTAAAAAACCACAGGTCAGAGTTTTATAGGTTTCTTACCTATGCATGAGGTGATTGCGAAATGATGGATGTGTGGATGTAGAATTGTTGTGCAAAACTGAATTGGGATGTGTGGATGTTGAATTGTTGGATAAAAGAGGTTTATTTGAGATTTGTCTCCCCTTTCACATGGACGCAAGATACCTAGGTACAACTTGAGGCTCATGGGTGAAGTCTGTGAAGACATACAAATTTGAGGCATACACCTGTGAGCATACTTGCAGATAATCTTGTCCCTTTTATAGGAGTCTCTTACTCCAATTTCAATAGAAAAGAAGTGAACTGTCTTAATGATGTTGCACATGGTCTCAGATACCAAACATCTAGTATTTTGCTTCAGAGTTGCATGCGTATGAATACTGAATATTAAATTCTTAACAAAGTTCAATACTCTAAGCATGTCCAAACATATATCAAGACCGTGTCTTATGGTTTTTTCTTTGTTTTTTTTTTTGGTCACATGATATTTCCTAGTCTTTGACATATTCTTCTATTGAAAACAAAATGTATGAAGCTTAAGCCTGACCCCTCGACTCATTGAAATCCTTTATTACTTTATGCCACCATCTTTCTAAAATTTGTGTACCACAACCATATTCTTAGAATTCCTATATGGGGAAGTGGGAACTTGACACTGAATTTGAGTCATCTCAAGCCAATTTGCATGTGGTACACAAATAATCTAATGCCATTTTCAACACCGACAAGTTGCTAACGATTTTTCAATTCTTTGCCATTGTGGGTCTTATTTCCATATGAGGAATAATGATATACTAATTGCATCCATCAGTTTTACATTTTAACAATCAAAGAAATTGTCAAATCCAGAACCGATATACGACCTCATTATGATGATTTGCACACCTATATTCCCCCCTTTCAAATACAAATGCCTAAATTGTGCAGCATGGTCATTATCGTACACAGGTCAACACATCTTTATTCTCTTTTTCCATGCGGGAGAAATTATTATATCTTAAACTTTTAGTTTATCGGTATTACCCCGCCAAAAAAACTGCTAGTTTATCACCCATGAGGTTTTGTTCTTGTGTATCTAACAAGTTGCTGTATCATTTGCTCTTAGACAAGCGGAACAAAATTTGACGTTGATCTATCTGAAGGAGAGTTTGCCGAGTATGACGAGAAGGGGGAATGCCCGGTCGGGATATCCAATCTTCAAGCAACGTTCAAAGTGGTAAGACTTAGTAGTTTTCCATGCTTTTTAAAAAAATTGGAGAACTTAGTGAGCAGTCCCTGGCCTCATATAACAAGTTCCGTTTAAGGTTAAGGACGGCTAACCTTTGCCATTAGCGTTAAGTAAGTCCCTCTAGACCGTTCCCTACTGTGCATGAAAGATCGCTTTTACACAACACAACAAGTGCATCTCACCCATACCCTTTTTACATTCAATCCAGCTGCTCTTTTTCCTTATCCAGGGACCAGATGTGAAATGGGACTTGTTTGTGCATCTTTATTGCAAGTCGGAACTTGTTATAGTCCCCCGTTAAAAAAAAAATTGATCAGAAAAATAATGCTGGGATGATGCTCACTATTCTTGACTTGTTTCTTGATGTTTTGGGTACACAATCTTTTGACACATTGTCGGATCTTTCTTTCAGGCAAAGAAGAATGAACGGCACGGCAGGACAACTTATGGCTGAGAGTGGAGTGCCGCGAAATGCAAAATACTTTACATGTGCAGATATTCAGATGGTGTAAGAGGATTTGTTGTTGTCTTCTGTCCATGACATTTTAAGTGCCATGGTCCAAATCCCCCCTGCCTGGTTACATGTGGCTGTTAACTTGTGATTCTCTGCAACACGAAGATCGTTGATAATTGGGATCATGTTATTACTAATAGGTGCAATCTTCGGACGGTTGATAAGCTGATCATGTTAATACGTAATACTACTAATGGGTGCAATCTCAGGGATTTCTTCTTCTTTATCATGTTGGATGTTCCTTACGGATTCAGGGAGCTTGTGTGTGAAGAATTTGCATGTGTCTTGTCATGTCATCCTACATAAGGGCGCAGATTTATTGATGAGGTAAAACTCTCGGGATTTGTCCTTCGTTGGGTTTGTTGATTCTGGGTGTGTCGTTCGAGATGGTAGAGGTTGATATCGATATCGAGAAACTTTTTCTTTACCATGTTTGGATGTTTTTATGGATTGGGGGAGCTTGTGTGAGGAATTTGCATCTCGGCTTGTCTTGTCATGTCATCCGACATATGGATCTATAATGTGAAGATTTATTGATGAGATAAAATGCTCGGGATTGGCTCTTCGTCGAGTTTGGTGATGCTTGATTCGTCGTTTGAGATGGTAGCGGAGATGCGAGCAAGGTAGTTATCGATCTTGAGGAATTTTGAGATGCCAAAAACGAAGTATTTCATGATTTTTTCGACATACCGTGAATGTCTGCGCTACATCTCACTTCATCGGGGTTTGCCACATAAGCATTTACCTTAACTTACCTTAATGAGTGATGAGCCACTATGGCATCTTCTCTCATCCTCAGCCATATGGCATATATTATAGTGAGATTTCCACTATCAGTAAAAAACCGAGAATCAGACTCAACCTGATCTAAATTGGTCAGGTTGGTTCGGATATTATTTTGATCAAATGGATTGATTCGGTTCTAAGATTTGTGGACCCGGCTAACCACATGTTGGTTCGGATCAATGGTCAATCGGATTGGTTCTGGTTTCAATATGGTAGAACTGAATTAGTTTGGTTCGTTTCCAAATTTACTGAAACCTCATCCAATCCGATCCCAAAGTTGCAACCCTATTAGCAGACCTCTTTATCTGTCTTGAACTAGGGGTGTGCTTAGCTTACCGTAACCATCCCCATGCCACCACTTTTCATTCTAAGTGAACCCCCCCGCATTTATTACGGGGTAAGAGCATCTCCAACCGACTAGTGAATCACATAACTGGCTGCATCACATTGTGATCGGATGCTGGGTAATATGGAACCGATCTGACACGACCCATTGATTTTTAAACAGGTCGGAGACAAAATCCAAACCCGGTGCGTTTACTAAATGGGTTAGCTGTGTCGACCCGTTTACGACCCGAACCTGGTTAACCTAGACCCACTAATTTCATGTCGGGTCGGGTCTGCTGTGTCAGGTTCAAAATTGCCAGCCCTTTGCGAATGTAAATTATGTATATACATGGATTATTCCTTCCAAATAAACATTCGGAAACATAAAATGTAATACATAAGTAATTTTATACTAGAATGCTTCACATCCTTTGTGGTGGGCCAGGCATGGGACGCCAGATGGGTCCACAGCTGGAGGGGGCGAACTTGTGGAAGCTTAAGGGGGTGTTTGGCATTGTTCCAAATCCACCTGTTTCTATTCCCAACTCCTTATTTTAAAACTAACAGATAGTTTTTGCGCTCTGCTCGAATGAAGAGTTGGGAACAATAATTTTTCATTCCGTACGTTTCTTTACCAACTGGAACGTTGAACCATCGAATTACACTAGAAATAGTAATTGGCGGGAATACCCTACTCTTTTCCGGATGAGGTTTAAGCGGAACAGTTGTTCCTCATGCCCAACACCCCCTAAGAGTGCCGCCTCGCGTGAAGGTATTTTTGTGGAAAGTACTGCATAACGCATTGCCGATAGTCGTGCTCCTCCGAAAGCGCATACATATGGGGTTTGGGGGATACATGCGGTGCGGGGAGCCTGAGGAAGATATTGATCATGTGTTTTGGTCATGCCCTAATGCCATGATATTTTAGGAGTGCTTGCGAATAATTACAGGGCTTACTTTCTACAACCTCGAGATTATGAGTCGGCGATCGGGGCGGCAGAGTCATCCCCGTCCGTTCGGAAGCATTGGTTTAGCAGAAGCTGACCGTGGTTACATTTAAATGGATACCGAGGTCAGCTAACAGTGCGGCACACTGGTTAGGTCAGGATACCCTTCCCCGAGGGAGGCAGGTGTTTTGGGATCAAGAATTTTCTCAGTCATGATGGCATGACCACCGTCTGATGTGCCCAAAAAATAAAAGAGTAATTTTATATAATTAGATATTAAAACATATATTTATCTTTTAAAATAGGGCAAATTACATACCTCCTGAATTATACCCTCATAAACAACTTAATCCGCCAACTATGTTTTTGTTTATGCATATCAACCCCCTCCGCAGGGGGGGGTGTATTTGTGATGAAAAGTATAGTTCGGGGGTCAAGTTATGCAAAATAGAATTTGAGGGAGCAAAATGAAACTAAAGATATAGTTCAGAGCATGTTAATGTAATTTTCCCAATAAAATAAATATCATAATTTAGTAATTCAAGTTCAGAGCATGTTAATACTTCAGAGTATTGTTATTAAAAAAAAAAGTTAATTCAAAGAAACAGCATAACAGTTATCCATTAAAAACACACTAGGATGAATATACATAGGATCCTTCATACATAAGGAGGACCTCTTCAGCACGTAAAAACAAAAAAAAAATCTTTTGAAAGTTTAAAACACACAGGCAACTGGCAATAAGGGGGAAAAAACAAAGGTACAACAATCAAATCCATCCACACAATAGAACGGGCACACAGATGAGGTGGTCTCCCCGTCCCCATGAGCTTCTCGACCGATCAGTGTTTGAGCTTGAAGTAAAGGATGAGGACAATGGCTAGCACCAGAGCTGCAACGACCCCGCCGATGATCCACTTGTTCTTGTTCATCCTCTTTGTCATCGCCGCCAGCACCTTCCGGCTCTTGCCGATGTTATTGTCCACCCCGTGCAGCTACAAAACCCCAAAGCCAATTGAATACTAGAGGTGAAGAGGGAGTGTGTTTCTTTAAGTGTGTTACTCTACTAAGAGCTTGAAAATCCTTTATATTACGCATTCTACCGTCTTAGTTGCTTCAACATATTGGTTGTAACACATGCTTGTTAATAAATGTATGTGATTTTTTTTTTTGCAAGGGACCTAGTGGTCAGTACATCACCTATTAGTGCGCTGGTAAAAGACAAACCGGGGTTCAAAACTCACCACAAGAGCAATAGAAATGGCTCAATTTTAAAATACCGTCACATGTCACAAGGCTTGCCACTAAGGCGAGAGGGAGGTCTGCCACTACTAAGCAGGAGAAAATAGGAGCATTTATTTGAAGTTTTGAACATTAACCAAAGCCACAAATTGCATGTCTTACCAACTGAGTATCAGTTGGCAACATAAATGTATGCGGTTGGAACCAATATTACCAAGTCGGAAGTCGAAAGTTAGGAAAAAGTCGACAAGGGAAAAAATAAATAAAAAAATAAATAAAATCAGGAAATTAGATAATAATTAGATATATATATATTCTAACAAAAAAAATTAGCAAAATCAGAAAAAAGACGGAAAAAAAGGGGGAAAAAAATATGTAATTCACGATTAATGTGTAATTTGTGATTTTTTCAAAAAATCCCAATTTTTTGAAAAAATCGCGACTTATTCACGTAGCAAACGTTTGGGAAATAAGTCGCGATTAAAATACGACTTTTTCAAAAAGTCGACGAGTTTGGTAACCCGCCTCAGCCCGCCTATTCTGCCTGGTCCGCCTGGCCAACCTGATCCCGCCTGAGCCCGCCTAGCTCCGCCTGGGTGATTGGCCGCTTTTTTGGAGCGCCTAGGACCTAGGTAAGGTGGTGGGGGGGGCGCCTAGCGCCTAGACGGCCGCCTGGGCAGCTTTTTAGAACACTGGTCTTATGTTCTTTTTTGTTGGGCAAAATCTATCTAAATTTTCCGTAACATTTATTTCCTCTATTCTTTTCTATCTTGGAATTAAATGGGTTGGAAATCTATTTTCTTCGGGTAAGTGTTTCTTTTTTTTCTATCAGGTAAATAATGTCTTGTCTTTAGTGGGCAATCTATGTCCGACCAATTTTGGTGGGACTCTAATGTGCTACCAAACTAAAAAAAAAATGAAAATCTTGAAAATTCACGTACCCGCGACATTGGACAAAAGAACATGGCACAAAATGAGATTACGTGAGTAAATCAATGTCCAACCTATTTTACTCATCAAAATAACGGACCCTAAATGTGCATCTAAAGGAAAGTCTTAGTTATCCTTTTTTTCCCCCTCTTATCTACAGGTGACTACTATCCTCAAAAGGAGTATGTATATATCCTTTAAGCCGTTGTTTGCAAACCTTCGCTCGTTTTTCCTTCGTAATTTCTTCCTCACCTTTTCATTCCATTTCACTTTTGCTGCAATTTTTTTTTTTTTTTTTTTTGGGGGGGGGGGGGGGGGGGGGGGGGGGGGGGGGGAGGGGGGATATTCATTTATTTCTTCTTTTCAAGATTATCCTGATTGGGCAGCACAATCCCAAAGTTCTGTATATCCATCAACATTACAAACGAGGTAAAGTAATAATGAAAACAGATGTAACAGGACAATATAGAAAGAACATAAAAATGATGATGTCACGCAGAAACTAATGAGGGAAAAATTGGGCAGAAATACAAACTGTATTATGAGCATGCAAGAGAGATTGGCGTTGTTGATGCAGGTCTTGAAGAATTGAAACACCAAGCTCTTCTGTCTCAAGCATGGTTCTTCTACTCTCCTTGATCCTATCACTTGAGTGGTTCAGTTTCTCAGTTGACATTAATAACCTTCCTCTTTGGTCTGCAGAAACCTGCAAAATCCAGCAGTTCAAAAATATTACCATACAACAACCAAGAGGAAAGGTGTTCCAACTTCCAAGCATTCAGAGAAATAACAATTACCATATTCATCTTGTATGAGAACGAAAAAGTTGACTGACACTAGTAATGAAATATTGATGGTAATACTCTTAAGATCTGATGTTGAAAGAACTGCAAGTATTTTGCGGGGGAAGCTGATGTCACACTGTGGCATGTGATTAGCCTAATTGGCAAAACTTGTTCAGTACAAAAGTTTGTGCAACCAAAGTACCTAACAAAGTATTAATAATTGTGGGTACAGAAGTTTTATAGTATCAATTTTAGGACATGTCGATGTATCTGAGTAAGGTCCAAACCAATCATCTGACTAGAATCAATTTAACCGTTTATGATTGGTCTAGGGTTGGAATTAGAATCAGGATAAGTGATTGTTCAATTTCAAGTGAGTGCATTTATTATCATCCCATCATGCCACAAAAATTAATTTTGGTTGTGTTAACTTCACCAATAATTCAGACTGCTATGTTGAAGACACCATGACCTTTGGCAAACTCTCGGATTATATTTTAATGGCCTGATCTGTAAGTGCCATTTCTTGCATGATCTAACCTAATCAAACATTGGTAAAAGAAAAGATCAAAACTAGAAGAATAAAAAAGAACGGCTAAATTGAACATATTTTGCTCAAGGTATTCTAGTAAGCATCAACAGCCTCGGTGTTGATTGTTAAGGCCATGTCTCGTACCCACCCAAGTTGGTTCTCTATTTGGAACAGTTGTTCAAAGTTAGGTTGCATTATGGATGACCAATTGACCATAGAACACCAAATAGAATTCAGGCCTGGATTTGGAGATAACCAATCAAAAAAGGTTTTCAAGCCAGATTTCAGGGTGACCATTTGCAGCTTACCTAAAGGGATGTTAATTCATACTTCACATATCATGGGTCATGGATTTGAAAACTGGAAGGTTAACAATGGTCTTGCTAGGTAGGATTATATCATTATATGGAAATATTTATTGAGTTTATTATGGGTTGAGAAAAAAGGCCTGGCAGAAGTTATCTACTTCTAGATTTTCCTTATAGAATATTTGACAGTCCACAATAAATGACAATTTGGGATGGAGCTCCTGAGATCACTATAGAATGCCTGCTATAACCAGAATACTTTTCCTACTTGTTCCAATGACTTAGACAACACACACTTTCTTGTACAATAGAAACAGTCCTGTGCTCATCATAAGTGAACCATTACTTAAGAAATTTAAGCCATCATTCAACAGCCTCCACACCCCCACACTAAGACTAGTTAAAAGTAGTTTAAATTAGAAAAAACTAGCTAGCATCGAGCATGTCTGGTACATTTTCAAGCAATCACATAAGCATTAAGCAAAAGGAAGAATAAACAATGTGAGAGAAGTATTAACAGATACAGTAAAAGGCTATGATCTCATCAACATATAAGGGAGGTTATGTGATAGTTGTGCTCAACCAGAAGTCTGCTTCCCTTAAGCATACAATTTTAAACGCATGTATTTAATGTATAGTGGAGATACAAGCTCAATCTGTCAATCGTTGGAGAACCAATAAAGCTAAGGTGTTCAACATGAATAGGAACCAAATTTTGACAAATATTTTTTTTAAAAAAAGAATCACACTTCAAAACAGAAGTCGGCATTCCTTAAGCATACAATTTCAAAGGCATGTATTCTATATCTAGCAGAGGTACAAGCTCAATTGGTCAATTGTTCAAGCAAAGGTGTTCAAGAAGAATCAGAATCAAAATCTTGGCTAATATGAAGAAAAATCAAATCAGTTCATCAATTTGGGACATACAGAGCTTATATACCTTAAATTTTGGACAAAACTTCATTAAGAGTTTGCCCTAGTAAGTTAAACTACTTAAAATAACATCGTGAAAATAACCACTACTAAACACTCTTCTATCATTGGGCATATAACTTGAGACTTTTCCTTAATTCCAATTTAATTTGAGAAGCACTAGACACAAAATGAGGATCTCAGTGTCCATCTCTGCTAAAAGTATTTAAAAAGAGGATTTTTGCAAATGAATCCTTGAAAACATGTCCAATGGCGGATTAACCCTACAAGTCATTGTTTGCATATCTACCTTGTAAACAGGCGAAGTTGTACGTATCCATTCCAAATTCTCAATGTTACCATCCACCAACAGAATTTGAAACTTTGGGAATCGCCTAACTGGAGGTCCAAATGATCATTTTTACCCCCATGGCCACTTAACTAGTAGAAGGTGACAATTCCATTGTCAATTTGAGAACACCAACTCAACAATACTCCTCTCTAAGCCACCTGATTTAATAAAGATTTAACACAAATGGGCCATCATGATCCTTTCTTTCATCTAGGCGCACTTGCAGGAAAGCTTGCCACAAATACAATCGGGCCACACTACCACTTTTCGCCACCATTTGTCCGCTCTCATATGTCGTTAGTCACCTCCGGACCTATAGAGTTTGACCCCAAAGCTAGAAAGGGCTAGAGCTTGAGCCCGATCCACTATGACTCACACCACCCCCCAACCAACATAATTGTGAGATTGTTTCGCTCGTGACACTCGATCGTGATGGACACCTTTGGTTTGTTCCTAATAATCACCTCCCATGACCACCACCCACCACCACTACTATCGACATCGCCCCGCCTCCATTACTCAACATCACCACCAGCCATAGCCAACTGTCATCTCCCATGACCCAACATCCACCACAACCTGCCACTGCTCACCACCCATCACCACCACCACCATCACTATGATACCCTCCGCCTACCGTCACCCACCTACCACCACTACCATCGCACACAACCGTCGCGATGCGCACACCTACTACCACCACCATCCACTGTTGTATTCTAATCTGATAGTATCCGCTCTTTAGGTCAATTTTTAGAGAATATTTTAGACTCCCTGAGTATATCATCTAGTCACGGTATAGGAAACCGATACTTGATGATAATTTTGTACATAGCTCGACTATTAGTTTGTCAATGCACGTCCTTCACATTCCATCTTCTTTTGGAGTAAAGAGTATAGGAACATCATAGGGACTCATATTATCCCTCATAAGACCTTTTTCTAAGCAGTTCTACTATTTGCTTGTGCATTTCTTAGTAATCTTCACGACTCATTCGATATCAGGGTAAGATAAATGAGGAAAATTGGTTTTAGGGACTAAATCTATGCAATATTGACTCATAAAGAAGGTAGTCCATTAAGAAGCTCATCATGTGTTAGGCTCGAGCATTCCCTAAAAATTGGTTGCATCTAAAGGGAATAACGGTTATCCCTTTTCCCCTTCCCACCACTAAGCAAATGATCCTGTGTTTTCTAGTTCGCTTTCGAGTTGCCCTTCCTCAACCATTAGCATCGTGGTTTTTGTGGCCTTACGAGCTTTGTCGGTTGGTTTGATGCTTCTTACGGGTCATAAGATAGTTTTGTGCAATCCTTAATTAAGTTGTAGGTGACAGTCTCCCCGTCATGCTATGTCCTGTCAAATTGTCAGGATCTACCTAGTAATGTGTGACAGACCTCCAAAGAAACCACGTCACACAAGACATAGTCAGAGTAGACGTTCCCTATAGAGAAGTGGACTAGGCCCCACTTGATGAATATCACCTCACCTTCCCCTTTAAACCGAGTCATTTTATATGGATGATGGACTTTTTTAGTTCGTAAGCCTAGTTCGCTTAGCGCTTCTTTCGACACAAAATTCTTGGTGCTTCCACTATGATCATAATGGAGCACAATTGCTCGCCTGATGTGGAAGTAGCCCTGAAGAGATTCTTCCAAAACCAACTGTTTCCAGAAGAAGCTTTGCAGATAAGTATAGGGATGGCAACAGTGCAGTTTAAAACCGAAAACCACAGTAAACCGCACCATATGGTGTGATTTTGGTTTGCCAAAATATAACACCGTCGCGGTGTGGTGCGGTGCGATTTCGGTGTAACAGTGCGGTTTCGGTTTTGATCAAAACCGCACCATTCATGCCATTCTAGTGATAAACCATGGTGCACCGCACCGCATGGTGCGGTTTTGGTTTTACATAAAGGTACACTGTTGCGGTGCAGTGCGGTTTCAGTGTGACGGTTCGGTCTTGCGGTGCGGTTTCGATTTTGCCCGAAACCGCACCGTTGCCATCCCCAGATAAGTATGACCCTCTATATGAAAGACATTGGCCAACTTCGTCATCGTCAAGCATAGCTGGTGTCCCGATAGGTTCATCATGCTCGGATTCTCCCTCTGCTTCACCCTCCTTATTTTCACTCTCATCCTGTATAAGATTGGTTTGAGGTTGAAATACCATTTGTGGGCAGTTCAAAGACCATTGTTTATGCCCCCCAGACTTGTAGCATTTGAATCATGGGACTGAGCCTATGATACCCTTCTCATCTGGGAGAACATGGTCCCAAATTTGGCTTGGATGGTGGGGCTACACGTCGGTTGGGTATAAGATTATTAGTCCCTTTCTCAAAGATAAAAGTCCTATTCAAATAGCAAGTTGTGTTTTAACCCATGTCGAGTTTCTAGTTAGAGAATCTTTTCATTTGTCGTTCTTATGGCCTTTCAGTAAGCTTCATCTATCAAAGTCAAGATCATGGATGACTACTTGGTCATGGATTTGCACGCGTATCATTAATATATCGAGCCACGTTTTGGGTCTTCTTATTTTTTAAATCATATCGGACCTGAAGCACTCCGTGTACTCGTCTACTTTGTCTCGGGTTATGAAACTTTTAAAAGAGCCTTTGTCGATAGTTGTGGGGGACAAATTAGTTATGTAGCTTTTCTTTCACTTTTGCCTAGGTAGCAACCAAGGTTTTAAATTTTGGTTTTGTTCTGGTTTCAGTCCAAGTCTAGACCGAAATTTCGACTGAAATTCACCAAAATTTGAAATTTATAGTTCCAGTTCTAAAACCAAAACTTTGATCGAAATTGATCAAAATTTCAAGTGTTCAACCAAAATTGACCAAAATTTATAGTTCTAGTTCCAATTCTAAAAGTCAAAACCAAAATTTACTGAAATAGCCAGCCTCCTGGTTTCGACCCCCATTTTGTTTCGGTCCGAGTCGAAACCAAAATAT
The DNA here is from genome assembly GCA_947650365.1 of Chamaelirium japonicum. NCBI lineage: Eukaryota > Viridiplantae > Streptophyta > Magnoliopsida > Liliales > Melanthiaceae > Chamaelirium > Chamaelirium japonicum. Next base: position 72,537,132 of record OX393556.1, on the reverse strand, counting down.
TTCACCACAATTTCAATTGAATATTGAAACCATGGTAACAACCTTGGATTTACCTCTTTGAGCCCTCTTAGCTAGTAATTGTTTCCATCATATTAATTTATGTCCTTGTAACTTTAGGTTAACAAATTTTATCTTTTGTCTTCCAGTATTTTCTTCCACTTAAAATATTGATTGAGCTTGTCAGCCCAACCCAGTAAGACATCGGGTTAAAAACAACACTCGAACTCAGGTACATCAATTTTGATGCCTTGCTCCCCAATCCAATCATGCCTAGCAAATCATCTTTGAACTGCAAAGGGGCTTTCAACATCATTGCTGTCGTCTTTGAAAGCCTCATTTACATGTTCACGAGGATTCATCCGAGTATGACGTGGCTACTTCAATTCCATGTGGTCATTAGCTTAGGGAGATTTGTCATTTGTGCTTTTAGTTGATCTAATATGATGGAGTGTGTTCAGAGTGTCTCTTGTTACTTGTGAGATAGTTCTTGATAAACATCCCCGAAGGTGTTGCAATTTGCCATGGACAATATTGTGCAGTAAAACAATGTCAACTTGTGATGATGAAAATAAAACACACTACTTACCGAACAAGCCAACATGGGCTCTGACACTACTTGGGTGTAAACCTAAATTTGGGTAGGCTCAAACAATGCTTTCAAAAGCAGTAGGTGAACCTAAGATCGTGAGGGAGTTCCAAGAGATTGAGGCGTCAAAAATTTTATAAATCATTATATTTAAAATTTACCTAACTACTATATCGTTATTGTCATTTTTCTTTTTGGTGTTCACGATGGGCCATAGGAGCACTGTCATCCTTCTTTCAAGTAGGTCAAAGTAGGCCAAAAGAGAACTAAAGTAGCAACACGGTAATGTACTAGCTAAGAAGAAAAAGAGAAGACTAAAAAGCATAATAAGGAGAAGAAGGGATAAAGAAAACTTAAAGTGGTTGGTTCCAATAATCACATCAACGATCTTGCTCCTTTGGCCGCCGAGGACAGCGGTAACTTATGCAGTGCGGACTAAAGCGACAAAATGTTTTTTAGAACAATGGGCTCACCTTGGCTACCAATTAGAAAATCTTAGGTTGCTGCAATTCAATTCGGTTTAGTCAACACGCTCAGAAGTCGACCAAACCTTAACAAGCCCCGAACCGAGTCCTACTTGTAGAATGTGGTTGATTTTTGTTAGAAAAACATGGATCTTTATTTCTAAATTTTAAATTCGCAATAAATTAATTATAAACAAATGCACCAACTATTAGACAAAAGGTGATTGGTGGCGAGGGGGTTGCAAGTGTATGAAAGTAAACCAAGGAAGGAATGAGAAGGGACAGTGAGAAAGGATTGTGTCGACCCAAGTTTCGTTGATTGCTCCACGAGGTCCTCCAAAAGCACATGCGAGTATTCTGCCACGCCACGTGCAAGGAAGAAGATGATGTTGATCAACTACTAGAAAGGAGGAGGAAGCCTGACAAGAAAATTCGATTATGTCATCACGCCACCATGAGGTGAATAGATGAGAGTAAGTGGAGAAGTGGATCAGATGAAAGGGGGACTAGGGGAGTAAATACTATAGGATATATTCTTCATTGTTTGTCTATCCCTCCATGGATGAAGGGGACTTCAGAATTTTGGAAGAAATGAGGGTAGCATAAGGAGTTCATGAGAGAAAGTAGGCTTCATGGAAAAAATCATGGGGTATGGCCAAAGCATGAAGGAGACAAAGGGAGAGAGAGGGGTGGAAACACTGAGAGGGGATAACCACCCCCTGCCCCACCCGTGACACGATTCCTGAGGCAAGGGAGCAGGGGAGAGGGGGGGTAACGTCACCTCGTGTCACCCTCTCCTAGATCCGCAAGGCAAAAAAAAAAAGGGGGTGCACAGATGTGGTGACATTCCCCCACCCACTCTTGGGCTTTCTTTTGTAGGGGGGCCCAAAGAACCGAGGGACCTCTCTTCTTTCCGAAATATGGGCTTCTAACATTTAATGGGGCTTGAGTGCGATGCATGGGTTACACATGGATATGATGCATACTACTAGCCTCATCTGTGCATGGTATTAACATATACATTAGTGGGACATATAACACTCCACCTGGGTCAACGGAAATAAACAACAAAAGAGGAACATACACAAAACATTTAAATGAGAGAATTAGGTATAATCACATCATATAGCATTGGAACGGATACGATATTGTTTTGCACACACCAATTTAACTATGCAAGAGGTGGATCAACCATACATCACCTTATTTCCAATGTTTCTAAATTACAAAAAGAGGAAGATGGAATTCAGTGTGACAAGTTGCTACTTAAAAATATTGTTCCTTGCTCTCAAAATCAATTCTCATAGCTCACAATGGACGAGATCAAACAAAATGTCTTCTTTTCTAAGGGATCCGACATAGGAATCTTCCAAAATTTTGTTATTGGTAAATTTTGGTTCGACAACATGAAATGCCCAAAATGACAGACATTGACCGAAAACGGACATTCCATCTTTTCCTCGAACTTGAAAATTCATCTTTTGGGGTAAAGATTCCAACTTTTATTTTGAAAATTCCATCTTTTTCCTACATTCCATCTTTTATATGAGCAGACCGTTATTTTTTTGAGAGAACAAAATTTGACCAAAATCCAAGAAATTTCAACTGAATCTTTTCCTAAAAACTACAAAATTTCCACCCACATTTGACCAAAAATCAACAAATTTTCTTTTTTTTTTGCACCAGTCGAAACCAGCCTCGAAATCTACATTTAAAACCTTGGACAGAAGAATGATATTCACATAAATCAAGAGACGAAGTGGCAAGCAGATAATTTAAGTAACTTTGAAAGAGAAGGCCCCCCGGCATACCGCTATTGTATCCGCCATCCCAGCCTCCAGCAGCTCCTCCCTTGTAGCTTGGTTAGAATTGGCGGACGTTATCCTTTTAACCTCACTTTTCAAATTGTTCAGATCGGATTTGTACTCCCTCAGCTTTGCGAGCAGCGCTGCCTTAACACTCGGCTGCAAGCTTCTAGCCTCAAGGTCCATTTTCCGAATCTACAAGGTCCCAACACAAGTTCTTCAGACAACCCTTTATACACAATCAAGGAAGGACAAGAAAGGAAAGGGGGGGGGGGGGGGAAGGGTTATCAAAGCATCGTTCAGGTCGTTACCAATGCCTCGGCATCATCCAGTCCGGTTTTGATCTCGGAAATCTTCTGCTTCTTCTGCTCTGCAAAATTTAGCAACCACACACCGAGATCGACCCGTTGTAAACCCAATATGCTTCTCCTCATACGAAAATCTAAATCGGGAGCAAGGGAGATGCGATGAACTCCTCACCTCCATCAAGATGGGCAGCTGACGTGCACTTCCGCGAGAGAGCTGCCGAGATCTCGCAGTATTGGCGCTCGTAGCCTTCGAATACCTCGCTCATCGTGCCTGCAAACAAGAATCAAAGGCAATCTCTCTTTCAGAAACCCTAGATCTAAGCGGCCATCGGAAACAGGACAGGCGAAGATCCAAGACCTAATTGGGCGTATCCGACGGCGGGGGGGGAGGGGGGGGGGGGGGGGGGGGGGGAGGAGATGCGATCGGGAGCAGGAAACCGAAACCCTAGACCGATCTCCGACGGGGAGAATCTCCTCCGACCGAGAGGGGAGACGATGAGAAATCCAGAAGCCGTCAAAGAAGAACCGCAGCCGGCGAACCAGTAAAATTGGGGAAAAAAGAGAGGAGGAGATTTCCAGTTGAGACGGGAGAGGGGAAAGCAATGACATTATATGGCATCATCAGTGCCGTCCATACGGCTGATTGCCAGGTGGCGTCGGTTAGGTGTTGTATGATGGAGTTCTATTCCTCTCCGGTTAACATTCGCTCTGCTTCCGCGGTCAGATCCTACAACCATCCGATGGCAGGATGAGTGCGATCAGCTATGTAACTGGAGTCACTGCAACTACACTGTCGCAATACGCCGTTGAGTTTGTCTTCATGGAAGAAAATTTTCAGCACAACCGATGTACCATGCAACCACAGGGCCATTACGATTCAAGAGACATGAGATAGCAGGTCCCAGCACATGGGGTAGTGCCCCCTAGCATTCAAAGTGTACTGATTATGGCTGTCAATCGAGCTGACCTAGGTCAATCAAGATCTGGCTAAATCCGGCCCGAACTCTAAGTGGCCCTCCCAAGTTCGAACTCGATCCAAAGTTTTAGAGCATCTCCAGCGGATGACCCATATACATCTATACTTTGCATAGCCAAAGGACTACCAACTCAGCTTATACATAAGATGAACAAAAAAGAACTCCTAATGGATGACTCATATGATGTTTTTACAAAAACACCAAGGGCAAAGATAATAGCTTATGCTTTAAGGAAATAGGTCGAAAGTGATAGGCAAGTAGGCCAACTCCGTCGGATCGTCATCACCCTTTCTCGTGTCGCCACATGCTCGTTTGGGTCGTGGAAAACCATCTGCAAAGATGCATATGGGTTTGCATAAAACTGTGGGGACCACACATATGGGACATCCGCTGGAACCCTGGATTGGGGTGATATTATCCATATTCAGGTGGGGCCCATCGGATGGGTCATCTGCTGGAGATGCTCTTACCATTATGTTCAGTCCAAATTCAACCCGTTGTTCTTCTCGAATCTCGGACCGGCTCGAATAAGAGAATTATGAGATAAAAACTCATGAAAAAATGACATTCAATATGCTCCAACAATTTATAAGAAACAATAAATCTCACCATTTTACTAAAACCTAGCATTTTTGTATAAACGACGTACCTAAAATCATAGGCATACATAGAGCAACAAAAGTTATGAGATTCTAAACAATAGCAACTCTCACTAAAACCAATTTTAGCATAACTTTATCTCCTAAATAAACAAAATATATTGAGAGGTGATGGTTCAATAAACTAATGCACCCTCACTATTTCGGGTTCGGACCTAAAACGGGCAGAGTGTAGCACGACCCGAACTCAAGTTCGAGCTTGAAATCATGTCTAAGCTTAGCCTAGCCGAAGCTCACATAAAGCTCGACCGAAATTTTTTTGGGCCGAACAAATAGATAACATGCTAGCCAAGTCCAACTGATGGTCCTAGTAATGATAGACTCTGGGAGCAATGGACCCAGTGGTTGCATGGTACAACGATTGTGCTTAAAAATTTTCCCCCAATGTAAGAACTAAAGCTCAACCAAAACAATTGATGGTGATGAGAGGGAGAGGTTGACTTGAACAAAGCATCACCAACTCTCCATTTACTAGAGGGTAGAATGAGCAATGTTTCAGGACTAGAAGGTCCATAGCCCATTAGAAAAAAAGATTTGACAGTTGTACTTTGAGTCCATTGATGATAAACATCAAGATGCAACCAAATAGCTCAAGAAGATTCTCACTCGTACATAGGGGCGGCAATCGATTGGGTTCACATTGGACCCTACCCTATCCATATCCATACCCATTCGCGTATGGTAGGGTCCATACCCGACACATACCCATTCAGTTAGAAGAGGGTCTATATCCAATCAGGTTTTTGTTTTTGGTTCAGGTTTTGGGTATAAATTGGATCTAATTTTATCTATTTTTCTCCATCATATATTCAATTATTTGAGAAGGAAAATCAATGTATCACAATACAATGTTAAGAAGCTCTTTTGGTTTCTGATTACAATGGTTTTGGTAGGGTATAAGTTTGGTAGGGATATGGGTTCGGTTAGAATTTGGGTATATGACTATGAGTTTAGAGTATTATCTAAGTATACACAAGTTAGAAAGACAATCGGGCTTCGGGTATGGGTATTGAGGTATCCATACCCATACCCAAAAGTTAATCGGGTAGAGTTCCTATACCCATACCCTATCCAAACCATCTTTCCGGTACAAAATTTGTACCCATACCCAATGTTTCAGGATGGGTTTTCGGAGTCAATTGCCACCCCTACTCGTACATCTATAGATATAGAAGGAAAGATGATCGGTGGCAGGTAATTGTTGGTAAATGTTATATTGGTGGATATGTCTTTACACCTACTTAGGTGGGGTGAGGACTATGTGAATTCTTTCATAACCAAGGCTATAGACTAGGACCTAAGTTTTATTTGGCAGATGCTTATTAATGCAGCAAAGAAAAACTGATTGCTATTTTCATCAATGCAAGGATATTGATGCAATAAAACTGGAATTTTATTTGTCTATTATGGTGCAATTTTATTTCTGAACATTTTTTATTCTTGTTTTATGTCGATCGGATAGTTAATTTAGAAGCTATGATCCTTTTTTATTGTAGGCTGACTCAAGTGATAATGGTATTCACACCAATTTATCAAGGTGGTCAATTAATAAAATGAACATGCATCATCAGATGGGCCTCATTAAGGGATATGATTATAGATGCTTTAAGTCAAAATTAAAAGTCGTGATTAAAGCACCCAAAAGTGGATGGATATCTATATATATTATATATCTATATATCTATACTAAAATGGAAGCATCTCTCTCATGTTGTGACACCTGGACGTCTTTTAAAGAGCTAGAATTCTTCATGAACGTGGCTCTCTTTCAAATTCATTTAAAAATCTACCATAAAGATGATAAACTTTCATTCAATAGTATTTAATAGTCATTTGATGTTAATCTCTCTCTCTCTAATAAGTGAATCACACTCACTTCAGATTTCATACTTCTTCGAACAGTTGCATGTTGTCTTTACCAAATGGCGTGCATCAAGCACATTCGGACATTGTCCGGGCTTCTTACTAATTTATATCTATATATCTATACTAAAATGGAAGCCTCTCTCCCGTGTTGTGATACATGGACGTCTTTTAAAGAGCTAGAATGCTTCTTTCATATGTGAACGCAGCTCTCTTTTAAATCCATTTAAAAATCTACCATAAAGATGGTCAATTTTTATTTAATGGCATTTAATGGTCATTTGATGTTAATCTCTCTCTCTATCTCTCTATTTATCTCTCTCTCTCTCTTTCTCTTTCTATCTAAAAAGTGAATCACACTCACTTCAGATTTCACACTTCTTCGAACAGTTACGATGTTGTCTTTGCCAAATGGCGTGCATCAAGCACATTCGGGCATTGCCCTAGTTTCTTACTAGTGTCTATACTAAAATGGAAGCCTCTCTCCCATGTTGTGACACGTGGACCTCTTTTAAAGAGCAAGAATTCTTCTTCCATGTGTGAACGTGGCTCTTTTTTAAATCCATTTAAAAACATACCATAAAGATGATAAATTTTCATTCAATGGCATTTAATGGTCATTTGATATTAATCTCTTTCTCTCTTTTTCTCTCTGTCTCTCTCTCTAATAAGTGAATCACACCCACTTCAGATTTCACACTTCTTCGAACAGTTGCATGTCGTCTTTGCGAAATGGTATGCATCAAGCACATTTGGGCATTGCCCAAGTTTTTTTACTAGTATATATATATATATATATATATATATATATATATATATATATATATATATATTCAACATTGGGAGTGTTGTTTCATTTCCGCTCTTTGGCTCATAATTTCTACTATGATGATAAATGAAATTCCTTATATCAGACCTTGCCTTCTACCCTCTTCGTCCATACTCTTTCCTAGTCCAGGGGAACCTTGTAGGGTTGCTCCTTGGTTGTATGAGCTTAAACTACGTAACCAACAAGATAGATCTCCCTATTCGCCATCTTACCTTTTAGGTTTATTTGCATGCTCCTCTCTTGCCAAGGGACCTTAGCTAGGTTTAAATCCATTTAAAAATCTACCATAAAGATGATCAATTTTTATTTAATGGCATTTAATGGTCATTTGATGTTAATCTCTCTCTCTATCTCTCTATTTATCTCTCTCTCTCTCTCTCTCTCTCTCTCTCTCTCTTTCTATCTAAAAAGTGAATCACTCACTTCAGATTTCACACTTCTTCGAACAGTTACGATGTTGTCTTTGCCAAATGGCATGCATCAAGCACATTCGGGCATTGCCCTAGTTTCTTACTAGTGTCTATACTAAAATGGAAGCCTCTCTCCCATGTTGTGACACGTGGACCTCTTTTAAGGAGCAAGTATTCTTCTTCCATGTGTGAGCGTGGCTCTTTTATAAATTCATTTAAAAACATACCATAAAGATGGTAAATTTTCATTCAATGGCATTTAATGGTCATTTGATATTAATCTCTTTCTCTCTGTCTCTCTCTAATAAGTGAATCACACCCACTTCAGATTTCACACTTCTTCGAACAGTTGCATGTCGTCTTTGCGAAATGGTATGCATCAAGCACATTTGGGCATTGCCCAAGTTTTTTTACTAGTATATATATATATATATATATATATATATATATATATATATATAGGGGCATGCTATAATGCGGTATACGGTAAGTGCGGCACTGCACTACAACCGTCTGATACACCGCTGCGTGCATGCGGTGTGTGTGTGTGTGTGTGTATATATATATATATATATATATATATATATATATATATATATATATATATATATATATATATATATATATATATATATATATATAGGGGACGGGGAGCCTGGACCTCAGGTGCAGCGTGAACGCTGCACCGGAGCCGCTCCCCGCGCGCCAAGTGTCCAGAAAACACCCCGGATCCGCATTAAAAGCCCAGGATGAACCACATCCGTCCGATTCTTTTCGATCGGACGGCAGATTCGGCCGCCCCACATTAAAAGCACGGGATCGAGAGAGAGCCGTCTGATCCGTGCAGTGCACCCCCGCCCGCAGCCGTCTGATCGCTGCAGCGCACCCACGCCCGCAGCTGATCGATCGCCCGCCGTCCAAAACAATCCCATCCGTTCGATCCTGACGATCGGACGGATGAAAATAAAATCGCGGTTACTGTAGCCGCTACAGTAACCGCGAGAATCCTTTCAACCGTCCGATCATCAGGATCCAACGGTTGAAAATAAAATCGCGGTTACTGTAGCCGCTACAGTAACCGCGATTTTATTTTCAACCGTCCGATCGTCAGGATCGAACGGATGGGATTGTTTTGGACGGCGGGCGATCGATCAGCTGCGGGGCGTGGGTGCGTTACAGCGATCAGACGGCTGCGGGCGGGGTGCACTGCACGGATCAGACGGCTCTCTCTCGATCCCGTGCTTTTAATATGGGGCGGCTGGATCTGCCGTCCGATCGAAAAGAATCGGACGGCTCCGGTTCATCCTGGGCTTTTAATGCGGATCCGGGGTGTTTTCTGGACACTTGGCGCGCGGGGAGCGGCTCCGGTGCAGCGTTCACGCTGCACCTGAGGTCCAGGCTCCCCGTCCCCATATATATATATATATATATATATATATATATATATATATATATATATATATATAGGGAAAAGGGAGCCTGGACCTGAGGTACAGCATCGTTGCTGCACTTCAGGCATTGTTTACCTATCCTAGAAGTTTTGGAATTTGATGAAATTTGGTGAGGGTGTTGTCTAGGGTAAGATGATCATCCTCACAAAAAATCACCAAATTCCAAAACTTCTAGGGGGTCAAATGGTCGAAGTAAAATCAGTCGTCTGTAGTCACCGTTAAAATTTGCAGATTTTGCTTCGGCCATTTGACATTTCTAAAAGTTTTGGAATTTGATAAAAATTGGTGAGGATGATCATCTTACCCTAGACAACACCCTCACCAAATTTCATCAAATTCTAAAACTTTTAAGAAGGTAAACAAGCGAGAGGTGTAGCAACGATGCTACACCTCGGGTGCAGGCTCCCTGTCCTCATATATATATATATATATATATATATATATATATATATATATATATATATATATATATATATATATATATATATATATATATATATATATATATATATATATATATATATATATGAAAGCCTCTCTCCCATGTTGTGACACATGGACGTCTATTAAAGAGCTAGAATTCTTCTTCTGTGTGTGAACGCGGCTCTCTTTTAAATCCATTTAAAAACCTACCATAACGATGATAAATTTGCACTCAATGGCATTTAATGGTCATTTGATGTTAATCTCTCTCTCTCTCTCTCTTTCTTTCTCTCTCTAACAAGTGAATCATACTTACTTCAGATTTCACACTTCTTCAAACAGTTGCAATGTCATCTTTGCCAAATGGCATGCATTAAGCACATTTGGGCATTGCCTGGAGTTTTTACTATTATATTTTAAAATGGAAGCATCACTCCCGTGTTGTGACACGTGGATATGTTTTAAAGAGAAGAGCTAGAATTCTTCTTTCGTGTGTGAACGCGGCTCTCTTTTAAATCCATTTAAAAACCTATCATAAAGATGATTAATTTTCATTCAATGGCATTTAATGGTCATTTGATGTTAATCTCTCTCTCTCTATCTCTCTCTAACAAGTGAATCACACTCACTTCAGATTTCATATTTTTTCAAACAGTTCTGATATTGTATTTGCCAAATGGCATGCATCTAGCACATCCGGGCATTGCCCGGGTTTCTTATTAGTATCTATACTACAATGGAAGCCTTTCTCCCGTGTTGTGACACGTGGATGTCTTTTAAAGAGCTAGAATTCTTCTTCCGTGTGTGAACGTGGCTCTCTTTTAAATCCATTTTAAAACCTACCATAAAGATGATAAATTTTCATTCAATGACATTTTAATGGTCTTTTGATGTTAATCTCTCTCTCAAACAAGTGATCACACTCATTTCATATTTCACACTTCTTCGAACAATTGCGATATCGTCTTTCCCAAATGGCCGTCCGATTGTGAACGCGGCTCTCTCTCATAAATCCCATTAAGAACCTAATACAAAGATGATAAATACCCCATGAATTGTATTTAATGGTCAATTGATGTTAATTAGTAATATCTTTTTCTCTCTCTAACAAGTGAATCACACTTAGATGAGTGGATCGTAATCACTCAAGATTGCACACTTCTTCGGACATTTGTGATGTCGTCTTTGCTAAGTGGTGTGCATCAAGTTCATCCGAGTATTGCCCTGGTTTTTTACTAGTAATCAATAAAGCTCGGAGAAAACCCTAAACGGATCCCATACATGCCAAGTTGCCATACCATTCTCTCTCCTTTCATATCGTATGAATTCCTTATGGTTTGGGGCCTTGCGAGGCATACCCCCTCATCTCGTTTCTAGCAAAAGATCGGTGCTAGAATATTTCTTCCTCAAAGATCATTATCGCCTTAGCTTTGGATCCCCCTCTTCTTGGTCACATTCAATGTACCCATTGCCGTTTTATTTCAACACTCAAACGTTCCTCTCACGATCAAGCTTTATCAAGCTATTGTTTAGGCTACGTTCATGTAACTTTTATCCCAAGGTAGCCATAGTAATAATTCCATGTTTTTTGTCTCTACGATATTTGATCTTGAATTTTTTGTTTGCTATAATTACATTACAGCAATCCTCTTTTGCCTTAGGATCCATTTTAATTGCATAAAAAAAGCAGAATCCATCAATTCGGGCACCGACGAGCCATGAGGAAGTAAAGGTGGCCTACCAGGGGCCCCATTTTACCTCCTCCTCCATATTGGCTGCTGATGGAGATTGGGCAGCCGAGAACACCATCAGGGACTCCACCCACCCCATAGAGATGAGGAGCATCGGTCGATCCCCTGACAAATCTAACGGAAAAGGGGAAGAGGTCGGGTGTTGAGCTGATGGTACGCCAGTCGTTAGGCCTCCACCCCCAAGGGATGGTGTGGCCCCAAATAAGACACGTGCTGCATCCCTGGCCTCATCAGGCCATTCCAGACCAGTGGGTCGTCACAACACAGTGCGGGCTGGATCGGACCAATCCGGGGATTGTAGGACCTTAGGGCCCACCAAAATAGACACAGATGTAGAAGCTTTACAAAAAGTCCCAGGGGCACCACCGTTCACCAAACCAACAGGAGCACTAGACCGGAGTTGGGTTGGGTCCCGAGGCCCGTTCGCATGCACCATAGTAGGAACGCCCGTCGTAACCACCGCCTTCCCTCGTCCCTCCGTCGTCGAATCCTACACCCCATCACAGGCTGGGCCACCACCCCCAAAGGTCGCTGGTGTCGACCCCAGCCTACTGCCTATCCTGCAGCTCCGTCTTTTGCCACGGACCACCAGCGTCCACTCAGGATCTGAAAGTGAAGGTATCTCGACCGCTGGGACAAACACACCACCCGTCGACAAGGAAAAGTCAGTCGCATGAGTAGATAAAGCAGCAGCTTGAACCATCGAATACATGGGCAAATGGTGCCCAAACCGGCCATACGAGGAACATAGTAGAGGCATATCCTCAAAGATGAAAAGGTTGCCAGATCGAGAGTTAGGCACAATCCAACCACACCCCCAAGAGCTGCGGCCTTGAGAGATCCAATTTCACGCAAACACAAGCAAACTTGCCCCGATTATGATGACGAATAAATGGATCTAGCCGCAGAGGATGCCCATCATCCTTAGCAATTGAGAGAAGACGATGCTTCTTCCAGAATTCCGAGGGGAGATCTGGCAGCCGGAGCCAAATTGTGGCTGAAGAAATGTCATCTATGTCCGCTCGAAACCCCGGCCTCCACCGCTCAAGCGCCACCGTGTGCCCCCCGACCAACCAAGGACCCTCAGTAAGGACCAAGGTGAGATTGAAAAATCCATTGCTAAGAGGAAGAAGCTCGAACTCAACCACCGTCCGCCATTTGCGACCCATCACTCGACCAAGGTGGTCCGGAGAGCCTTGAAAACCCATAACTTTATTGATGAGTGCAAACTGTCATTCACCACAAGCCTCCGCTAAGAGCTTAGACGGAAATTGGATCCGACCCCTTGCCGCAGAGGTAGATCCAACAAATTAGCAAGGCTAACGACTTCGTCATCCACTAGACTTGAACCACCCACCAAATCGGCCCACCGCAGTCCCGGAGCAGACCCCTGATGGGGAAGGCAAGGGTCAGAAACACCAGCAAGCTCCTCTGACATAGAGTCTATAGGCACCGTTGTCGGGGTAGGTTCTGAGGGAAGTGGAGAAGGAGGACCGGAGGACCCCGGAGCAACACCAGAGACCGAAAACACTCCGAACCTAGGATCGGCACCGGAGGTCAAAACACCCCAGCTAGGTGCTGATTTAGGGGGGGGGGGAGTGGGGGCACATGCCCCACTTAAAGTTTGCCAAAAATATTATTGGCTTACAAATTGAACTCCCAAAAACTAGAAATAACCATGTGCCCCCCCACCAATTCGCTGTGCAGCCTGCTAGATCCATGTAACCGTGAGAGGCGAGCCCTCGCGTGACCGGTCTGAGCACGAGTGGACATGCAGCCGTGGCCGTGCGATCATCGGTCGATCAAACGTGATTCATGACCCATTTGATCGCGAGACCCGTGCAAACAAAAACCGAGCCTCCCGAGCCGGAGCTGTGCTTTAGTGCATGCGATCAAAAAACCCCTTTTTTTCTTCTTATTACGTGCTCCCCCCATCCCTAGCCCCACCGTCAAAGTGTTGGTGCGTTCCATGGCCGGTGGGCCGCCCTTCGGATCTTCCTCTTCTCCTCATGCAGAGGATCCTGATCCCACCATCTGACCACCTGCCTTCAAGGCTTCAACGACACGTCAACACCTACCGAGGTCCGATCTCCATCCTTACCTCATTTCTTATTGAAACTAGCTAAAATAGTAAAAGTGCTCAAAATTTTAATTTATACATCTATGTTTTGATTTCTTTCGTTACTATTTGTGTTCTTGCGTTGATTTATATGCTTTTTCTTTAGATTTGTTTAGAATTCCTTATTTTTTAATTTTTTTTCAAGTTCTGTTCATTTGTCTTGATGATTACAGTTCATGGCTATCGCCTATCCTATGTCATAGATTCTTGAAAGAACCTAGCACCGTCGTCGAGCTAGGTTTCGAGGGAAGCGAAGAAGGAAAAGTGGAGGACCCCGGAGCAACACCGGAGACTGAAAACACTCCGAACCTAGGATCGGCTCCGGAGGCCAACCCCTCTCGCCAGGAGTGGATTTAGGGGGGAGGGCAAGTGGGGGCACGTGCCCCCCCCTAAAAGTTTGCTAAAAATATTATCAGCTTACAAATTGAACCCCCAAAAGCTAGAAATAAACATGTGCCCCCTCACCAATTCGCTATGCAGCCTGCTGGATCCATGCGACCGTGAGCAGCGAGCCCTCACGTGATCGGTCTGATCGCGAGTGGACATGCAACCGTGGCCGTGCAATCGTCGGTCGATCGAACGTGATCCGTGCGTGAGTCATTGAAGGCGCAGAAAAAGATTCGGGTCGTCTTTATTGCACAAAACGAGATTATAAAGGCCGGGACCCTGGAACTCAGGGATGGTGAGTCGAGTGCGGTGAAGATTTGATCAGGAGATTATTTGATCAGGAGATTATGGGAAAGATCCTCTGGAGGGTCCATTTGATCCGCGTCTCCAGGTTACTTCATGCGAGAGCTTTGAAGGGGTTGCCCAGGACAGAGATCTTTACAGGGTGAGGGTTTCTTGAGAGGCTAAGGGGTGTTCGTCGTTGTTTTTGTCCCTTCCGTGCTTCGTGTTTTCTCGGCTAGGGGGCTTTTGGCTTCGTTCCTCGGTCTTCACGTCTCCCTCAGCTCTAGCTAGATCTCGGCGTCCTTGATCGTCGGTTCGCGGCGTCGATCATGCTTTTGGGTTCGGCTTTGGATTTGTCTTTGGCTTTTAGCTTTGGCTTTGCTTTGCTTTTGCACTTGCTAGGTGAGTAGAGGCTTGCGGTGCTTTAGTTCTTTCGGACTTTGCGTTGTATCGGCTAGAACGTGCGGTATTTTACTCGTGACTGTCGTAGTTGCTTGGCTTTGGCACTTGTGTTGCTTTGGTGCGGGCTTTACCGGTGCTTTTGCTTTGGCTTCTTGCATTGGCTTTTGCTCTGGCATTGGCTTGATCTTCTTCTCGGACGGCGATGGCGATGTCTGTAGTAGCTCGTGTGTCCTTAGCGTGGATTTTCTGTATTAACATTAATAAAGATGACTTTGGTTATTGCTTTAATTAGAATACTACACTGGTATATGATAATACTCATATAATAAAAGGACCCTAGGAAACACAGTAGGCCACTGAGGCGTAAGGAGGATCCATGCTTGGGAGACCCAGTAGACCAATTCTGTGTAGACCTAGAACTAGTTCACAGCTTTGGTGATGCTGGTCGCTTCACCGAGAATAAGCTGTTGGCAGGTAGAGGATGTGGTGAAGTCTCCACCACGGGAACGTGGGATTCCCATTCACCTGACCAAGCACGATGATCGTGTTGAACAAGAACCAAGACAGAGCACAGTTCAGTGATTCAGACACTGGTGCATAAACCATCTTACTACTATAGATAATCTGTCCTTAACCCTGAGGGACCATATTCACTGGACCAACCAGTTGTGTGGTGCTTTGATGTGCCAACGTGTGCGGGCCTTCCATAGTCCAATACCACGGTACGTTGGGTTACCCGGCTGGCGCTTGAGTGACATATAATCCCTACAGGTTATCCGACGTCCAGTGTTGGATGGGTGCGGTTTGATGAGTCAATCTGTCCATACAGTTAACCCAAGCCTGGTGGTTGTCAGTATAACTGGCGAAGTTCTGGATGCTAGGTATAGCACCGGAAGGTGTGTGGTGTTATAGATGACAAGTTATCAAACCCTAGTCAGATGATCGATCAGGATCTGACGGTGCTCCCCACCGCCCGAGTCGTATCATGGCTCCAGTAATAGGAGGGACTGAGGATTATCGGAGTATAGTAGAGAACAGGGTTACGAGAGAGTAACATAAGTTTAGAATCACTAGAGTTCAACTCGCGTCGCACTCTGGGTGGCTACGCGGGTTAATCGGATTAGGGCTGATTAACGGAACTTCGGTGTGTCACCGGAACAATTAATCAGGGATCCGGTTGCAGCTAGAGATCCCGAACCCTGAAGGTTCCACCCTGTCATTGTGTATTGGAATTGTTCCCCGACCTAGTTGGATACGTTGGATGCAAAGTAGCGCGATGGAGCGCAAGCCCGGAGCCAAAGAACCTAATTCACATGTGTTACGGGCCATAGGGGTATTTTGGTAAATACTGAAATATGGCTCAGAACATATTGAATATGGATCTTAGATTGAGCGGAATAATTCCAGGAGCTCACAGGCGCTGACGGAACTCGATTCCGAGTAGCGCACCTCACTCAGTCTCACTTTCAGTTTTTCGCTTTTCGTGAAGGGCGTTTTCGTTCGGACTTCACGATAGACACCACCTAAATCCGATCCTCCCTTGTCCCTATCCATCTAAGGGCCGGCCCTAGGCTCCTTAGAGCCATGGGAGACCAGCCCTATAAAAAAAATAGGGAGGGGAGGGGCCGGCCCAATGGTTCTACTCCCTCCCCTCCAAAAATCCGACCCCTAGTGTCCCCTCTCCTTTGAAAAAACCGAACCTCCCCTTTGTGCTCCTCCTTGTGGTTTCGGCCAAGAAAAAGAGAGGAAGAATAAGGGAGAAGGAAGCGGAAGGAAGGAGAAGGAAGAAAGGAGAAAGAGGAGGAAAAAATCTCGAGGCTCGCCATCGTCTTCGCAACGGATTCTTCCGTCTGCTCGAAATCTTTGCACTCAGAGACGAGATTTCGAGGATTCTTCAATTCACAAAGGACAAGGTGCTATCCGACAGTTTCCCTTGTGATTCAAGTGCGGTTCTTCATCGTTCCGTAATCTCCGGATCATAGATCTATAAGGTATGATGAATCTAAACACCTAAGTAGATGCATGCATGTCTTCCGTAGATCGTAGTATGCCTTTAGGGTGTCCGCACTTATGCTAAGATCATAGATTTGCATGTAGATTGTTTTGTAGAATTAATTGTAATGAAACATACACCGTATGATCTTCGGATCTTTCTTTTGCTTCCGCTGTGACTCTGATTAGCGGAACCCAATTCAAACAATTGGTATCAGAGCACGCTTTGATGTATGTTTCATACATGAGTTCATGAAAACATCATGTGAATATATGATGTCATATGTTTTCGTCGGAGTTCGGCGTAGATCATGCATATGGATTGTGCTATGTATCGTCTTTTTGTAGGTGCCGTACTGAATAGTAATCTGTGATTGCATGCATCCGAGGGTCGGACCCCGGATTTTATTTTGCATTGATTATTATTGTAGATTTGTAAGGCTCTAGATGGGCGAGGGTGGGGGTTGACCATCCTCGGTTCCCTGGCCATGTTTCTAGGATTGTCTTCTTTACTTTCTAGCAAAATTGTACAAGAACGAGCACTTGCTCGGAGCGTGTTAGTTTTTCGGTCACAGGAAGAAGGAGATGATGCTACATCCACGGTTCGGGCAAGCGGTACCATGGCGTGCAAAGACCCGGCGAAAGCGTGCACGTTGGCGATGAAGGGGATCGTTGTCAGAGATCGTGCAGAACGGAAAAGCGGGATATTTTGGTTGTGCTATTCAGGTTCAGGGGTCGGACCCTGGACTTGATTCAGTTTGGATGTTTTTCTGTTGTTTCTCTTTATTTCGTGTTTAGAGAACCCCGATGATAATATGATTATCTTGCTTGTGAGTTTGTCTCTAGATCAGGCTTAGGGTTAGTACTAAACTTATGGATTCATCGGTGTCTCTAAATGCTTCTAACACGTGCGAATCCGGTGGCTAGCTAAAAGAAAAGGTGATAACCGTCCTCGTGGTAGTTCAGGTAGCCAAGTACTGTGCACCGAGATAGACGAAGTGTTAGATTTGTTTAGTAATAATTAACTAATGTCTCCATAAGAAGCATGATAACCCTAGTGGGATGCCCTTTCCCCACGTGGTCCTAGCGACCAAGTTAGGTTAGGATTTCACTGTGTGATACCCGTTTCTAGATGACGTTGGATGGTAGTATGAACTCATCACGATTTGGTTATACCACTATTAGGTTGAGGTCCGGCGGATGTTGTCGGATGTCCCTATTTGGCCAGTATCGAAACCTGTAATGAGATGAGGTCTACTATGACATCAGGCATCAAATTGTAAACGAGGCGTCATCGTAGTGGGAGTCCTTTCCACGTTGACCTTAGGCTAGGCTCCAGATCTTAAGATTATGGACAAACTAGTGAAGTATCGGGATCCTTGGAATCTATGTAATGCGATCCTTACAAGAAAGGCGAAAGCTGAGTATTCAAGGTAGGGATTATGATATTTTCCGAGGATACTAATGCTTTGCGGGAAGGTTTATAATCCTAGTGGGAGCACGGTAGACCAGGGTCTAAGTCTAGGAGGTCGTGACCTTTCTAGATATGCATAAAACCTCATAAAGAAGGGATGTGTAAGAGGTTCACTCCAAAGAGGAGCCCCTGGCCTCCACAATCAACCGGCTAAGGGTCTGGGTGGGAGGTACGCAGTTCGATATACCCACCGGGTGAAAGGTATGTTTTCTTCCATGCTGGTTCACCTAGTGGTTTCTTTCGGGACATAGAGGATGCCGGTGGCAGTGGGTGACGGTTTTATCCTGCACCGCAGGAGCCTATGAACCCCCCTGCCGATACCACCTAGATTTGTGGAAAGCATCCGAAAGCTTGTGTGAAGTCGTTGTTGCTGTGCACGCGGGTCATATAAAGCTGGCCAAATGGAGACTAGGAGGTCTTTCAGTTTGCCGTGGGTAATTCTGATGAAGACTGGGTCGTAAAAACCCCATTGGCAGAAGCGGTTGCATGCTCTCACCGAGATGTTGTCTCCAATTCAGGGCCGATAGTGTCAGTGCTCCAGCCCAGGGAATTTAGATTCCTGGATGTCTCCACTTGAGGTGGTGAAGACATAGCGGCTGGAGTAGACATTATCTATTTCTAAATTCCATGAAATAGATTGTAGTAGACCCTAACTATTGCTTTAAACTATTGTTTACAGAAATCATAACCAAGCTCGACCCCCTTGCCTCCATATTTAATGATAACAAACTTACGGGACCAAACTACGAGGACTGGAAGCGTAACCTAATGCTCGTCCTAAGGGTTGGCAAACACACAATTGCCCTAAGTACCCCTCAACCGGCCATGCCGGGACCAAGTGCAACTGAGGCCCAATTAAAGGAATGGAAAGACTGGCTAGATGCTGATGAGATGTGCAAGTGCTATATTATGACATCCTTGCAGACCGTCCTTCAGAAGCAAGTCGAAGACATGGCCTTTGCTTCAGACATGATGCTCTACCTGAAGGTAATGTTCGAGGGTCGTAGTCGGGTAACTCGTTACCTAACCATCAAGAAATTGGTGTCCACGAAGATGGCAGAGGGGACTTTAGTTCGGGATCATATGCTGAAGTTGTTTGGCTATGTGAACGAGCTTGGTTCCTTTGATGTCATCTTGGATGCAGAGATCCAGACCGATATTTTCCTCGCGTCTCTGTCAGGAGCGTTTGAGGGCTTCATTACCAACTTCAACCTTAACCGGTTGGAGATGTCTAACGCAGAGCTCCTAGCGGCGCTCCAGGCAGCAAAGGACGGGATGAAGGGAGGAGCCCAATCCCTAAACATGGAGCGGAATTCTTCTCTGAAAGCCAAGGGCAAGTTTCAGAAAAGAAAGTCTAAGAAGCCCGTGAAGATGGGCCAGGCGCAGTTGCAGATTTCCAAGCAGAATGGTCCGGCGAAGCCCAAAGGAAAATATTTCCGATGCGGCAAGAAGGGGCACTGGAAGGGCGACTGCCGCGCGGCTCCCAAGAAGGCTGAGACAGGTATATCTCAAATCCACATAGTGGAATCCCTTGTAGCATCCAGTTGTTCTCCAGTTTCATGGATTGTGGATTCTGGTTCCACTAACCATGCTTGCAATAATTTGCAGGGGTTCAAGGAGATAAGAAAACTGGGTGATGGGAAAATAATCCTAAGCATGGGAACTGAGGCCGTGGCAGAGGCTGAAGCAGTTGGAGATATCATCTTGCAGTTCTTTGATGGAAGAAGTTTATTACTTAGAGACATACTTTATGTACCGTCCTTGAGACGTAATTTAATTTCTGTTTCCTTATTGAATAATGAAGGTTTTTCAGTTTTATTTGATGCTTCTGGTGTGTCAATTAAATTGAACGGTTCCTTTGTTTGTAAGGGAAAGATACAGAATGGTCTCTATGTAATTAACTCCAATCATAAGCAGGATAATATAACTAAAGCTTGTGTGATTAATTCATCTAAAAGGAAAAAATCCCTCAGATAATCCAATACTCCTTTGGCATCTAAGGCTTGGACACATAGCCTCAGACAGGATTCACAGGTTGGTTAAGGTAGGACTCTTAAGTCCAGATATTTCAGAAAGCCTACCGACGTGTGAGTCTTGCCTGGAAGGCAAGATGACTAAAAGGTCTTTCCGAGCCAAAGGTAGCAGATCTAAGGAGGTATTGGAGTTGGTACACACTGATGTATGTGGGCCCATAAGTGTCTGTGCTATAAGAGGCTTCGAGTATTTCATCACCTTCACGGATGATCACTCGAGGTTTGGATACATATACCTAATGCGGCAGAAGTCTGAATCCTTTGATAAGTTCAAGGAGTTCAAAGCTGAAGCAGAAAAGCAGACGGGTAGAAGTATCAAGTCTCTTCGATCGGATCGAGGAGGCGAATACCTATCGGATGAATTTATTGGGTACCTGCATGAGCATGGGATTGTATCCCAGTTGACTACACCAGGGACACCACAACAGAACGGTGTATCTGAGAGGAGAAACCGAACTTTGTTAGACATGGTTCGGACTATGATGAGTTATGCAACATTGCCACCTAGTTTTTGGGGATATGCCACTACACCAAAACAGGGTTTTCCTCACGTTTATAACCGTTATAATTGTTTTTGCTAACGGTTACATCCGTGAGTAATATGGCGTCACAAATTTTAGTCACGGATATAGCCACGGTTATATCCGTTATAATTAATCACATTGTCACGGATATAACCGTGGGTATTAATCCATATTCTCACGGTTATATCCGTCGCAATATACCATACTGTGATAGTTACCATCTCAACTGTCACGCATATAACCGTGAGTAAGTTGCCTACGTTTTTTTTTTAAAATTCGACCGTTGGAATTACTAACGATTGTGTTCAGTTTTGTCATGGTTATAACCGTGACAAACATTATGAAAAAAAAAACCAGAATGCTTGAGTTCCTGAATCACAAACAAAAAGAGTAGATGTGATCTTCACACATAATCGTCACATATGCATGAGCAACGGAGGGATCATCGAAGGTTGATGGTGGGCCAAGAAATCAAGAACTATCAAGCATCGCAAACCAACTTCCAACACACATTAATCAAATTATCATTTCCATCATTTTATAAATCACAAAAAAAATGGTACATTTAGCAACACCACGTATAAACTCTTTAGTAATTAAACTCCATGACATTACTCTCTCTGTACCAAAATTTTTGAATCCTTCTTTCACTCAGAGTTCCTCTAATACAAAAACCTTTCTCCAAAAAAATAAATGTCAGCGATTAGAATTCAAACAACATCAGTGGCTTTCTAAGTGGTTTCAGTGGATCAGCGATTTTCTCGGACCTAGCATCACTCTATGCTTTGTTCGTTTCATATCGTCGTCGCCGTCGTCGTACATGTTCTGATGAACAGGTGATTTATTTGACGATTTTCAGAACATACTGGACTTGCATGTGCTGTAATAAAAACAATCAGTAAAAAAAAGTTATTTTATAGCAATCTTGGCAATAATGTGAATTGGATGCGGTGATCACCTGTAATAACTCGGTTTTTTCGGCTGAGACTCATCTACAAGCTCAGCAACACAATCTTCCTTCATCTCTCAATTTTGGCATATCGTTTTGGAGAAGAGCCGCAACACCATCGGCAGAGGAAGTCGAAAACTTGCTCCTCAGCTTCATCTTCTTCACCTACTCGCTCGAATAGATGAATATCTTCCTCACCATCTGACAGAAGTCTTTCATTAAAAACATAAAATTTCCACCATTATTTGATCGAAATCTAACAAATTCCCCATTTTTACCAATCAAAATCGACATTGAAATCATCACGTAAAAACCTAAATGCCGGATCATTCCATAACATTAATTGCTATATGGATTACCAACAATTCAAATGAGGGCATCAGACTCATGAGAGGGGGGGGGCTTTACCTTGGTGCGGCTCCTGGTAGAACAATTATCCCTGCTCTGGATGTCCTTTGGAGATGCCTGTGATCCTTGCTTCTGCTCCTTTGAGACCTTGAAGACCCCGACTGTTGGACATGATAATCCCCTGAAGTAGTGGCTTTAACAGGAGGATCCTCAGTGCTCACGCTCGAAATGGTGCCAGGGCCCATCGTCGCTGTAGGTGAAGCTATAGTGCTGCTCGAGCAATTGACCAGCTCAATCCCAAACAACCGGCATCCATCGCCTAGGCCGGGTTTCTTCGGTTCTTCATTACTGCCGTCAGACTACTTCGGCATGTGCTCCTCCGTGGTGATGTAGTCAGCAAATACTAGTGACGTAGGGATGGCAGCATTCGACTCTTCATCCATATCTTGAAACAGCTGCAGCGACACATCGGTAGGCGAAGATGCTGGGCTCTTTGATAAGGAATGGAGGTCCTTCAACCAACCGTCCGATGCTCTCTTTGATAAGGAATGAAACTCTCTCCGACCACTGAATGCTGGAGGCTTCATCCCATTTAATCTGGAGTATTTTGATGTTACAAGCCAAGACAAGCAAGAGACGAATGAGGGCAATGGAAGGAGGTATTATCAAAAACCTTCAATGATCTCTACTTGGAACCTTTCCACTGTGATGAGATATCCCCAGCCCCTACTATAGTTCCACTAAATCTGAGAAATGAAAACAGAACATTAACCAATATACATGATCATAAAAGAAAAAAACTCTTGGCCATTTATGATTGAAGCCAATTCGAAATGAGAGGACCCATCTAACTGACCATTCGATCACGAAATGACGGTAGAATTACCTCTTTTCCGGAACATCTTCACATTCAAATCTCATCTTGAATCTCATACCGACCGTGATTCCGTTCTTGACGGCTTCCAAATACTTGTTCACGCCCACAATGAATTGGCTACTCCTGGTTTACACGAACACAAAACTTGGGTGTCTGGTTGAGAAATGAAGTACCCCAAGTAGTGGGTTTTATTTTTCTGGGTCCTGTTGCTGAAAAGCTTGGGTCAAATTCCTAGGAATTCCAATTCCCAGGAAATAAGCCCAGCATAAGAAACTGACTGGGGATTCGTCTGAGCTATCTACAGACAAAGTAACATGAGAGAAATCTATAGAAATAGTTGGCAGAAATGAAAAGACACAAAAGAATCCAAAGAAATGGTAAGAATGCTTTGCTTCCCTTCCTAGCTGAGCAATATGGATCCCAAAATATTGCGGAACCGGCCTCGTGCCCATCATTTAGCCTCCAACTTAATGATCTATGTTTGTGGAATTTTCAAGTCTCAGATTTGTCCGGCAGATACCACCGCCATCCCTCGTCAATTGCAGGTCACCGAAGAGAACAACATCACTCAAGCTTGTTGATATAGGAAACTAGTAGGCATACCGATGGAGCATTACCTGGAAATGGATGTGAGAAAAAAAAATCATTAAGGTAACTATGTTACATATCACTGGTATTATTTTTATTTACAAGTGGGCTATTATGGCATAGATCAGATGCAAAGTTCAGATACTAATATACTTCATTGCCAAGCCAATGTATATCAAGTGGGCTCACCAAAGAGGATGACATCCAAGCTTTTGTTTCGCAAGTACTCACAGAGCAGCATCTTCACCTCTCCTTGAATGCAACAACTTTAGAGCCTAACAAGATTCCTGTGTTGTAACCTTACAATTAGTACTATTCACACAATATAATTCAATAAGGAAATTTCAAATTATATACAACATGATGAAAATTATCTACAATAGGATGGCTCACCTAAAAGCTTCTTCTTTCATCTACAACAAATCCTGATCTACAATAGGATGGTTCATCGCAAGCTTCTTCTTTTCTCTACCGGTAAAAAAGATGATGAAGACAAGCAGAACACATACATATAGAGCATATGTCATAGCTAGAATCTTAAAGTTTGTATCCACAAGTTCAACAAGCTTACATTCTAAGATATTACAAACGACACCATATAGAGCATAGATCAGCACCATATAGAAGCAAAAATATGTGTCCAAGAGTAGATAAATGTCATAATAGTTTACAAACCAAGTCATCCAAGATATTGCAAACGACTTTCAAGCCAAATCAGAAAACCTCCATCAGCAATTTCACAGAGTCTATAATTACCACCTTGGGGAGCTTCGTAAATCTGTGCTTCTGGGTCCTTGACCTCCGTCACCCAAACTATTCTCTCATCACGGGCCACTTGTCTTCCGTGGCAAATTGTGTGGGTCGCTATATACCCCTTAGCCACCTCCTTTTGGTCTCGCGAAAGTAACATGACATATTGCCTTCCGCTAGGAGATGTCGTAGGGGTCGAAACTCCAAAAGCATTGGCCAAGTTCTGACCGACAATCGGTTTATGTACAGAGTTGGAGGCACCTTCAGTCCTAGGCGTACCCCCATCATTGTTGGAGGCACCTTCAGTCCTTTGTTGCATGCTAAAAAACATAGTCGAAAATTCTTTCATCGATTCTTGTATACAAGCTTTTACAGTGGCTTTCACAGTGGCTTCCATTTTAGCTTGGAACTCCTCATGTAAAGCACCACTCTTTTGTTTGGCTATTACTTTTGCAGCTTGTCCACACTTTACTTGCTTCACAGAGGAGCTAGAGGTCACTGCACGACACCGATTCTTTTTGTCCGGCCCAAAAACTTCAGCCAGTTCATCATGCTCGATGTCATCTATGCTCGTAGAACTACCATGTTCATTCGCGCTTGCAGCCTTTCTCTTTTCTTCCACAGCCACAATTTCGTTCTGTGTTTGCAAGTGAAATAGATTAAGATGTTGAACTAAATTGCACAAACCACCAAAATGAAAATGATATAGATTAAGATGTGGAACTCACCCATTTCTCCAGTGCGCTCGGCAATATCTCCCCAGTCTTGCTTTTGTGGGCAACTTTCCACCCATCAACCCGCTTATGGTTGGCTCCTGGATTTTCTTTATCCTACAAGAAAAATTATAATTGGTTAATGAAATATATATTGTGATTACTATCTAAGTTGTGTACTATATGGTACACACCATGGCTTCATAAACTTGGTTGTAGCTTCTTCGCCCGAGAGTGTGACCGATGGTGTTTTGTGCCCTATTTTCAGCATTCTTTTTGCATTGTTCTTTCTTCTTTTCATCCCACTCGTTCTCGACAAACTTTTCCCACCAAACTTTATCAATGTCATCCGGACGTGCTTCCAAGGCATCACGTTTATCCACAGCTTTGTAGATTAACTTTTTACGAAGGGTATGCTTCTCCGTCCTAAAAAACTGTGATAATTTTCTCTCCAATATTGGTCGAGCAATATGTGGTTCAAGGTTTATTTCGAACTCTTTCTGTTGTAGGTATGACAAAGCCACAAAACACTATCAGTGTAATTTCAAATATACAAAATATAACTAAATGTATAAGTAAAACTATCTTAAGTTACCATCAAGGCCTTCCAAAGGTCGTTCAAGTAGGTCGGATCCACTAGCCTCCAATCTTTGTAACTGATTGGGACGAGAGCTCGGATTAGGGCACCGCAACGGGAACTCCATTTGGACGCATCTCTACCCCCAACTGTGCCATCTGCTTCCACATTAATTGAGTAAAGCTTATCGGTTGCAGGAGGGAAAGCCTGTGCATCTCTCGTAGCCTGGGATGTACTAGAATTGTACGACATTCTGCAATACGATGGTTATACTGATGTACAAGAGTTCATGAAGCAATAAATTCATAAAATATGTGATCGAAACATGAACATTTGTGCTCCTTTAACACAAGGTAAGAGAATAATTATAGGTCGAAATATGTGATCGAAACATGAACATTTGTGAGCTCACATTGACTTATGAATCTACTACAAATTCAATCATGCCTTCTATTACAAAACTTTGAGACTGGAATTTTCTTTAGAGTAAAAATTCAAGAACAAACTACCCATGGTCTTGATGGCAACAATTATAGAAAGAATGATGTTATACCAAAACACTCAAGAGAGAAAGAATGATGACTAGCCTTGTCAGATGTGAAATCAGAATAGATAAAAAAACAAATACAGAAATTAAACATGAAATCTTCAACATATATATTAATAGGAAGGCCTTGATGGCAACAATTATAGAAACACAATCTTCATTATTCTATTTATTTGGATTCAATGCACTTCAGCAGTGGGGTCAAGTGAGGTTGCTCTTCAAGAGTAGATTGAAAGCTCATCGGCACGGTTAGCTCGTCAACTTGATTGGTCATTCGCTTTGGTGAACGTATGACAACCGACCAATCAGGATTTTTAAGATCTTTCGAATAAAAAACTTGACTGGCTTCAAATGCAAGAATGGCTGGCTCATCATGCTCCCCATCGGCATCCTTGAACTTCTCCAAGTTGACCATCAACAAGTTAGAGTCCGGGCAAAGTTTACAACCGTTGATTTTATCCGCAACGTTCACCCAGTTGCAATAGAACACTACGTGTTCAAATTCATTATAATCCACCTCTATGATCTCTTTGATTATCCCATACCATGTAGTGTCATCATCCTTGGGGTTCATATCTTTTGTACTTGAAACGAATGTAGTAATTGCATCCATACAAACACCACTGTCTTGCGTTCCAACAGTGTCATCGTGGTACTGGGGAGAGAAGACGTAGCCATTGATCCTGTACTTGATATGTGTCTTGGCATACCGCATTGGCCCTTTAACGTACCGCCATAAATTCGAGTCCATGCCTTTTTCATCCATCAACTATTAATGTAAACCACCACACTCAAATTAACCAACGACACAAAGAGTAAATATAATGTCAATATTATTATTCAAGACGATACACACCTTCCGGTGAAGCCAGTCAATGAATTCAGACTGTATTACTACTTCTTTCTTTGTGGGAACTTTTCCTTTACCACGAGAAGTGGTTTGTAATGACGAGCGGTACTCACTGCACATCATTCAAATGTAATTACAAAAACATTGGTATATTAGTATAATTTCAAGCGGAACATATGAAAAACTCGCACCTGTAATACTTATCTACTCCGGGTATATCCAATCTAAAGAGTATCCATCTCCTTATTTGTACCCATTGTACATGTGATAGCTTGATAACTTTACCCTCCTCCATGGATCGTTCATAAAAGTCATCACTATTTTCATCTAGAAAGGAGGCCTGAGTAGAACTGTGATTTCCGTCACGTGGATTCGGCATGTACTCCATGGCGTACCTGACGGATTCAGAAACAAGATAGGCCTCCGCAATAGAGCCTTCAACGTAACGCTTATTGCTAGGAATGTCCTTGCACTCCTTCATTGACCTGATTGAGTAAATAGATCCCAAAAAAAAGTACATGTTAGTTCATTGCATGTTGTCGTTATATAAGCCTCTGTCACAATACATGACAATTATCTCACCTTTCAAACGGATACATCCACCGATATCTAGTAGGTCCACAAAGCATAGCTTCATCGGCTAGATGGACCATTTGGTGTATGCTAATATCGAAAAAGTGGGGTGGAAAATAATGTTCCAACACACACAATGCCTCAGCGATAATATTTTTGGCAGCTTGGACATGTTCTCGGATTAAGACCTTCGAGCATATTATGTTGAAGAATAGGCTTACCTGCATAATGGCTCGTTTCAGGTCGCTTTTCTTTGGATAGGCATGCTGAAGCATGACAGGTAGCAAATATTGCATGATGACGTGATAGTCGTGCGATTTCTGTATGTGCAAACCGGGTGGTTGAAGACTAACGATGTTGCTTAGGTTAGATGAAAACCCCGATGGGAGCTTCAAGTCCTTTAGGATTTGGCAAAAATCTCTCTTTTCTTCCTTGTTCAAGGCAAAGTCAGATGACGGTTTCACTTGTTTTCCAGTGGCCTTGTCTATTCGCATCCACTGATTACTATGGATGCCTAGCTCCTTCATATCCTCCCGTGCAGCGACTGTATCCTTTGTCCTGTCTTTCTTCTCCAGGATCGCATTTATTAGATGTTCAGCAACATTCTTCTCAGTGTGCATCACATCAATAACATGTCGTACTTTATGACCGATCCAGTATTCTAGATCAAAAAGAATTGACTTTTTATACCACGACGAAGTTTCTTCATTGCCATCACCATCAGTATCATCATCGTTTCTATCATCCACCTCAATTATCTTTCGCTTCCTGGCAGAAGCTTTTACAACTTTACCGGGTACATATTTGATGCGATCTAGTCTTTGCAAAAGCGCTGGTCCAACTAGCCGTGTTGGAGGTTCTCTGTGTTCTTCACTCTTAAACCACCCAGGCTTCACTTTCCTGTACGGGTGATCATCCTTCAGGAACCTCCGATAGTTTGTGTAAACAATCTTCTTACCTTTTGTCAGTCGTTGGGATTCGGTCTCGTCACCACAAACAGGGCAAGCTTTGTAACCATGTGTCACACAACCAGATAAATTCCCGTATGCAGGAAAATCATGGATCCCCCACAACAACATCGCTTTCAACGTAAATTTTTCCCTCTTGTCCATGTCATATGCTGGCACTCCTCCCCACAGTTGCTTCAACTCATCTACAAGCGGTTCAAGGAAAACATCAATGTCCTGACTCGGTGCCTTCGGTCCAGGAATCAACAAACACATCATCTGAAACTCTGATTTCATACATAACGAAGGTGGAAGATTATAAGGCACAGTGTAAACTGGCCAACAACTGTAACTACTAGATAGAACACCACGCGGATTAAACCCATCGGTCGCAATTCCAAGCCAAACGTTACGCCCCTCATTAGCAAAATCTGGCCATTTGCTCCTAAGCGCTCTCCATTCAGCTGAATCAATTGGATGCCGCATAAAATCCCATGAAGGATCTGCTAGTTTATGCCATGTCATTTGGCGTGCTATCGACGGTATAGTGTACAGTCTCTTCAATCTCGGAATTAGAGGAAAGTGTCTCAAGACTTTTCTTGGCTCTTTCAATTGCTTCCCTGCTTTCCCAGATCTCTTCTCTTTCACCTTAAACCTAGGCGTCTGACACTGAGGGCATTCGGTCGCATCCAAATGCTCCTTCCAATATAAAATGCAATTGTTCTCACAAGCATGGATACACTTGGCCTTCATTCCCAGGTCTTTCAATAATTTCTTCATAGTTGGATACTTCTCAGGTAATGTGTTTCCTTTTGGAAACCACCGAGTCAAGCGTTTCAACAGCTCGGTCATGCTGTTTCCCGACCAACCAAATTGCTTCTTCAAATTGTGTAGCTCTATAATTACAGAAAGAGTTGTATCGCCCGTCTCACAAGATGGATATAGTTTCTCTACTGCTTTTTTCTTATATTCATGGTACATAGTACCTAAGTCCGGTTCGGGAACTCCAACTGTCTGACCATCGTACTCCTCACCCCTATAATCATCGCCTGACAGCCCTTCGTGCACTCTGTAAGAAGCATCAACAAGATTCTCCAATGCAACTCCGCCTATATCGATGTTTTCTTCCTCGATATTCTCTTCAACTACTTGTGCAGTAGGATGCTCAGTCAAATTCATACCTGGCTTCTCACCGTGTAGAAACCAATCATTGTACATCGGATGCATACCATTTACAATCAAGTGCTTTTCGATATTTTTAAAGGTAAGTCTTTTAGAATTATTGCAATTCTTACAAGGGCAAGTACACATTGTCACCCCAGGTAGGGCATGCTCCATCGCAAAGTTCACAAAAAATCGAACCCCTTCTTTATACTCATCCCCAGATCTAAACGGGCTTTTGGTCCACTCTTTTGGAATTGATTGCGACATATCTTCAAAAAAGCTTATTTGCATATATTGTAGAGAAAAAGTTGCACAGGCCTGGGATCAAGCAATGCAAGTCAGCCATGCATGAAATCCATAACATTTATTAAAAAAAAAATGCAAGTCAGTCATGCACTATCATATTTGAAAACATTTAGATATGAAGGTCATGAAATCCATTACTAAGCATGTATCTCTTAAATTGTTCAATATCCATTTGCATGAGATTAGTCAATCCAACATCAATTTCCACATTTAGATCTAAAGGTCCCGACAGGGCATTTGCACAACAGAAATGCCAATGGATCACAAGTATTACTAAGGGATATTACTTTTAAGCAAACCTGAAAGAGCAGTCCTTGCCCGAGTAGCAGATCGCTGCAATGATGGAGGTTGCACAAAGGAAATGAGAAATTGTTAATGCCATTATAGACATAGAGAATCTTTAGATTCATTAAGATAAGATTTCTAAGCAAACCTGAAGGAGCAGCCTTGGACCAAAGTTCTGAAAGATGAAGAGGAGACCCACGATCTCCTACAATGCTCGATAAGATTTTTGAAACCTTTGCCCGTGGGATATGCTCTCGAGTAGGAGATCGCAAAGGGTCTGTTCTTTTAGTTTCCTAGGAAAAAAAATAAAGGAAACAATTTTTGCAGAAATTGTTTCCATGCCGTTTAATTTTCTTTGTTCTTTTAGCAGGGAAATAAAAGGAAGAAATCAAACACAGTGGAAATCTATTAGATTTCCACTGTTCTTTATAGCAGGGAAATGAAGGGAATAAATCTAACATTCAGCAGAATCAAGCCAATGGCCAATGCAGAAAAGCAAGGCTTACTCTTGGGTTTTCTCCCCTTGTCGGGTGCGATGCTCTCATCCGCAGGAACAGTCAATTGCTGCAAAAGGCCCACGATCCAATCTTTGAAACCCTTTACCTCGAGTAGCAGATCGCTGAAAAGGCCCAAGGATTGAGATTACAGACATGCAATGTTATATCTAACATTGTAATTGGAAGATACATCAAATAGAGTTTTAAATAATCTATATTTTTCAGTAATTATGGACACATATTTTTCAGTAATCAGATGGGATCAAAAGAAAGAGAAAGTGAAAGAAAGATCCTCTTTGTTCCGGCGATCGCCCTGCCAGATCATGATAGATAAAGAGGGGAAATCGGGTTTTCAAGATCACCAGGTGGAAATGGAGGTTCTGGGAGAGGAGCAGGCCGAAGAGAACCCTGATGCGGTCGACGGCGTCCTCAACGGAGTTGTAGAGGTTGTTGATGATGGTCACCTATGGCTGGTGGAGAAGCAGTATTGAATGAATAAATAATTTTTTTTTTGTTATGATCCCCCACCTTCTTTGCCGCACAGCCACCAGATCCCGCCTCCTGTACCGGCGGCCTGCTTGAAGCCCGAGCCCGCACCCCACCGTCGGCTGCCCTTCCTCCGTTACCTCGTCGTTCGCCCAATGCCACCACCCACCTGATCCCGTCTCCTCCTTCGCCCGATGCACTGACCGCCCGCTTGAGGCCCGATCCCGCACCCCACCGCCAGCTTCCCCTCCACCGCGGCCCTGATGAGCGAGAGATGGGATCGCCGGAACAGAGGTTGTCGGTGAGGAGCTGCAGCACGGTAGCGGGGGTCGATCGCGAGATGGGAGATGGTGGCGATCGCGAGAGAGATGGGAGATGGTGGCTGGGGGCAATCGCGAGAGAGAGAGAGAGAGAGAGAGAGATAGAGAGAGAGAACGCGAGAGAGAGGTGGCGGCTGAAGGCGAGAGAGGCCAGCACTCTTTAGGTTACGGTTGGGGTTTTTTTGGGAAATTTTATTCATAGCTCCCTAAAGTGTTAAACGTATCCCGTGGAAAATATTATATAAATATGACTCACGGTTATAACCGTGGGAAATATTATATAAATATCAATAAGTAAATTTATATGTTTTTTCTAATTTTACTAACGGATATTATTAATTACTTACGGTTATTACCGTGAGTAAATACTCACGTGTATAACCGTGAGGAATTGAAACTTCCCTGCGTGAGGAAAACCCTGTTTTGGTGTAGTGTGCCCTAGAGACGGCAGCATATACTTTGAACTTTGTTCCATCAAAGTCAGTACCTCTAACTCCTTGGGAGCTGTGGTTGAAGTGAAAACCAAGCCTACAACACTTTAGGATTTGGGATTGTCCAGCACATGTGCGGAAGGACAAGCGAGATAAGATGGAGTCAAAAACAAAGGTATGTCTGTTCGTTGGGTATCCAAAAGAGACAAAGGGTGGTTTATTTTATGATCCTAAGGATAGAAAGGTTGTCGTCTCAACGAACGCCGTATTCCTGGAGCAGGATTATTTAATAGACCATAAGCACACTAGTAAAGTAGTTCTTGAAGAATTGCTTGGTACTGATGGGAGTACGCAGACAGAAAACGTAGTGGGAGCCGATACCACTAAGATTAACGGTACTGTAGAATCGACTCCTATGGAACCACCGCAGGTTCGTCGCAGTGGGAGGAACACAAGTGCTCCTGATAGATATATTGGAGAAGCCTTTATGGTTGATCCAGAGTTTCAGGAGAATGATCCTCTGAACTATGACGAAGCGATGATATCCACTGACCATGCAGCATGGCAGGAAGCCATAGAGGCAGAACTAACATCGATGTCCTAAAATTCGGTCTGGACACTTGTAACACCACCTCACAACATTAAATCTGTTGGGTGTAAGTGGGTGTACAAAAGGAAAAGAGGCCCGGATGGTACCGTTGAGACTTACAAAGCTAGACTAGTCGCTAAGGGTTATACCCAACGAGAAGGGATCGACTATGACGAAACCTTTTCGCCAGTGGCTATGCTTAACTCTATCCGGATCCTCGTGTCCATTGCAGTCCATAATGATTGGGAGATCTGGCAAATGGATGTCAAGACCGCATTCCTCAACGGGGATTTGAAAGAAGACATCTACATGTCTCAGCCTCCAGGCTTTGTCGCAAAAGGTCAGGAAGGTCTGGTATGCAAGTTGC
This sequence comes from Chamaelirium japonicum, assembly GCA_947650365.1. Lineage (NCBI taxonomy): Eukaryota > Viridiplantae > Streptophyta > Magnoliopsida > Liliales > Melanthiaceae > Chamaelirium > Chamaelirium japonicum. The sequence continues at coordinate 72,504,229 of OX393556.1, read as the reverse complement.
AAAGGTCCATTTATGGACTGAAGCAAGCATCCAGAAGTTGGAACATAGATTTTGATCAGGCTATCCAGTCTTATGGATTTGAACAGAACGTGGATGAACCATGTATTTATAAAAAGAGCGAGAAGACTGCAGTAGTTTTTCTAGTGCTTTACGTGGACGATATCCTGCTCATCGGAAACGATGTTGGAACGTTGTCTACAGTGAAGGTGTGGTTATCCTCTCAATTTGACATGAAAGACCTGGGTGAAGCGAGTTATGTTCTGGGGATCAAGGTAACTCAAGATCGCCAGAACAAGATTCTCTTGCTGTCACAGTCAGCCTACATAGATACTATCTTGGTCAGATTCAGTATGCACAACTCCAAGAAGAGACTGGTTCCATTCAGACATGGAATGAAGTTGTCCAAGGATCAGGGTCCTAAGACTCCTGAGGAGAGGGCAGAGATGTAAAAGATACCTTATGCTTCGGTAGTAGGGAGTCTGATGTCTGCCATACAGTGCACAAGACCAGATATATGCTATGCAGTAGGCATGATGGGCAGGTATCAGTCAAATCCGGGTCCAGGGCACTGGACTGCTGTGAAAAGTATACTCAAGTATCTCCGTAGGATGAGAGATTATGAGTTAGTTTACTCTTCACAGGAACTGATGCCGATTGGATATACAGATTCTGACTTTGCGTCAGATCCGAAATCCAGGAGATCGACGTCAGGGTTTGTGTTTTCATTAGAAGGAGGAGCTGTCAGTTGGAGGAGCGTGAAGCAGGGATGCATCACGGATTCAACGACAAAGATTGAGTATGTTGCGGCGTGCGAAGAAACTAAGGAAGCGGTGTGGATCAAGAAGTTCCTCACGGACTTAGGATACGTACCGGGAGCTCAAGATCATATTGTCCTTTATTGTGACAATAGTAGAGCAGTAGCACAATCCAAGGAGCCAAGATATCACCAAAAGAACAAGCATATCGAGCGAAAATACTACATTATTCGGGACTTGCAGAAGCAAGGGGAGGTTGCAGTGACTCAGGTGGCGTCTGCAAATAACATGGCGGACCCTTTTACAAAGGCGTTACCGACCAAGGCTTTTGAGAAGCATGTGGATACCATGGGAGTTAAGACTATTGTTCCCCGCTAGGCCAAGTGGGAGATTGTTGTAGCTCGTGTGTCCTTAGCGTGGATTTTCTGTACTAACATTAATAAAGATGACTTTGGTTATTGCTTTAATTAGAATACTACACTGGTATATGATAATACTCATATAATAAAAGGACCCTAGGGAACACAGTAGGCCACTGAGGCGCATGGAGGATCCATGCTTGGGAGACCCAGTAGACCAGTTCTGTGTAGACCTAGAACTAGTTCACAGCTTTTGGTGATGCTGGTCGCTTCACCGAGAATAAGCTGTTGGCAGGTAGAGGATGTGGTAAAGTCTCCACCACGGGAACGTGGGATTCCCATTCACCTGACCAAGCACGATGATCGTGTTGAACAGGAACCAAGACGGTGCACAGTTCAGTGATTCAGACACTGGTGCATAAACCGTCTTACTACTATAGATAATATGTCCTTAACCCTGAGGGACCATGTTCACTGGGCCAACCAGTTGTGTGGTGCTTTGATGTGCCAACGTGTGCGGCCTTCCATAGTCCAATACCACGGTACGTTGGGTTACCCGGCTGGCGCTTGAGTGACATGTAATCCCTACAGGTTATCCGACATCCAGTGTTGGATGGGTGCGGTTTGATGAGTCAATCTGTCCACACAGTTAACCCAGGCCTGGTGGTTGTCAGTATGACTGACGATGTTCCGGATGCTATGCATAGCACCGGAAGGTGTGTGGTGTTATAGATGATAAGTTATCAAACCCTAGTCAAATGATCGATCGGGATCTAACGGTGCTCCCCACCGCCCGAGTCGTATCATGGCACCAGTAATAGGAGGGACTGAGGATTATCGGAGTATAGTAGAGAACAGGGTTACGAGGGAGTAACATAAGTTTAGGATCACTAGAGTTCAACTCGCGTCGCACTCTGGGTGGCTACGCGGGTTAATCGGATTATGGCTGATTAACAGAACTTTCGGTGTGTCACCGGAACAGCTAATCAGGGATCCGGTTGCAGCTAGAGATCCCGAACCCTGAAGGTTCCACCCTGTCGTTGCATATAGGAATTGTTCCCCGACCTAGTTGGATACGTTGGATGCGAAGTAGCGCGATGGAGCGCAAGCCCGGAGCCAAAGAACCTAATTCACATGTGTTACGGGCCATAGGGGTATTTTGGTAAATACTGAAATATGGCTCAGAACATATTGAATATGGATCTTAGATTGAGCGGAATAATTTCAGGAGCTCACAGGCGCTGACGGAACTCGATTCTGAGTAGCACACCTCACTCAGTCTCACTTTCAGTTTTTCGCTTTTCGTGAAGGGCGTTTTCGTCCGGACTTCACGATAGACACCCGGAAGACCTAAATCCGATCCCCCCTTGTCCCTATCCATCTAAGGGCCGGACCTAGGCTTCTTAGAGCCATGGGAGACCGGCCCTATAAAGGAAATAGGGAGGGGAGGGGCCGGCCCAATGGTTCTACTCCCTCCCCTCTAAAAATCCGACCCCTAGTGTACCCTCTCCTTTGGAAATACCGAACCTCCCCTTTGTGCTCCTCCTTGTGGTTTCGGCCAAGGAAAAGAGAGGAAGAATAAGGGAGAAGGAAGAGGAAGGAAGGAGAAGGAAGAAAGGAGAAAGAGGAGGAGAAAATCTCGAGGCTCGCCATCGTCTTCGCAATAGATTCTTCCGTCGGCTCGAAATCTTTGCACTCAGAGATGGAATTTCGAGGATTCTTCAATTCGCAAAGGACAAGGTGCTATCCGATAGTTTCCCTTGCGATTCAAGTGCGGTTCTTTATCGTTCTGTAATCTCCGGATCATAGATCCATAAGGTATGATGAATCTAAACACCTAAGTAGATGCATGCATGTCTTCTGTAGATTGTAGTATGCCTCTAGGGTGTCCGCACATATGCTAAGATCATAGATTTGCATGTAGATGTTTTGTAGAATTAATTGTAATGAAACATACACCGTATGATGTTCGGATCTTTCTTTTGCTTCCGCTGCGACTCTGATTAGCGGAACCCAATTCCAACAATGTCTTCAAGGCTTCTTTATTCTTCCTCGACGGTTATGGCGTCGACTTGACTTCTCCCATTCTCCAGGCTTCTTTGGCGTGATTGGAGTTGAAGACTTTATTTTGAAGACGACGGGTGTAGCACAGCTTCAAATGTCATTCTCCAAGCTTTTTTCTTTTGTGAATGGAGCGGACGTTGTTGAAGATGACGGGGTGATACCGCTTCGATCTTCTTTTTTGGGCTTTTGGGCTAGATCGGAGTCGAAGGCTTGTTGAAAATGATGAGGTGATGCCGCTTCGATCTTCTTCTCCGGGCTTTTGGGCTTGATCGGAGTCGAAGGCTTGTGAAAGACGATGGGGTGATGCCGCTTCGATCTTCTTCTCCTGGCTTTTGGGTTTGATTGGAGTCGAAGGCTTATTGAAGACAACGGGGTGGTGCCGCTTCGATCTTCTTCTTCGGTATTTGCTTTTGGCGTCTTCAGAGTTGAAGGTTTCTTCTTCTCCGAGCTTTCTTCTTCATGCACGGAGTCGAAAGGTTGATCTTTTTGTGCAAGGGTCTTCACGTTGATGAGGACTTTCAATGGACTAAGCCGGTTCCAAAGGGATAGGCTTGCCCAAGCCTCATGAAGCCTTGGGTCGTTGAAGGTGCGTCTCCTCCTTTGCAGAGCTTCCTCGTCTCTAGCTTTTTCTTCGACCCTTTGATCCTTCCCCCTCCCCCTTATTTATAAGTGAAGGGGGATGGGAGAGATATGGGAAGATTTATTTGAATCCCTTTAATATCTCTCCCATAACTACCAAAGATTCATTCCTTCATTGATGGGGGAATAAACCTTTATTTATTTTCCTTTTCTGGTGAAGTAGTTATGGCCCAATCTTTTTAAATTTTTATTTGAATTTTGCACATTAAATCGATGGCGACTGGGCTTTGTTTCTTGTCCGTTGGATCGAGGGATCGACGTAGATCCACGCTTGTGTAGACATCTACGCAACCTCCCCCGCACATGGCGGTTTTCTTTCATTTTCCTTCTTTTTCTTCCTTTTCTTTCTTTCTTTTCTTTCCTTTTCTTTTTTTCTTTTTTTCCCTTTTATTTTCTTTCTTGCTTGGCCGGTTACTCCCTACCCGCGGGTAGGGGCACGGTTTCCCAAAAGGGGGGTCGGGTGGGCCCCACTTGAGGATGGGCCCATATGATCCCTCCTATGGCTTGAGTCGGGTTTGGTGGGCCCGGGTTCATGTCGGGTTTGCCTCCGGGTCAGTGCACACGAGTCGGGCTTGGGTTTGATAAAATTTGTGTGTCTACAGTCATGACCCGTTTGACCGCGAGACCCATGCAAACAAAAACCGAGCCGCCGAGCCAGAGCCGTGCGTTTGTGCGTGCAATCAAAAAACCCTCTTTTTTTTTCTTATTGTTACGTGCTCCCCCCATCCCTAGCGCCACCGTCAAAGTGTTGGTGCATTCCTTGGTCGGTGGGCCCCCCTACGGTTCTTCCTCTTCTCCTCCTGCGGAAGATCTCGATCCCACCATTTGACCACCTGCCGTTAAGGCTTCAACGACACGTCAACACCTGCCGAGGTCCAATCTCCATCCTTACCTCATTTCTGATTGCTACTAGCTAAAATAGTAGAATTGCTCAAATTTTTAATTTATACATCTACATTTTGATTTCTTTCATTATTATTTATGTTCTTTCTGTTGATTTATGTGTTTTTTCTTTAGATTTGTTCAGAATTCCTTATTTTTTAATTTTTTTTCAAGTTCAGATCATTTGTCTCGATGATTACGATTCTTGGCTATCGTCTATCCTATGCCATATATTCTTTCACTCTTTTTGTTTAAGCACATAAATTGTTCATCTCCGAATCCTTTTCGTTCTTTGATATTTATAATTACTAGTGGAAGCCCGTGCTGATCAACACACAGCGGGCGCCTTCGGCGCAGCTATCGGAACTGTCGAAGCTACCTTCAGCGACAAAATACATTTGGCAAGAACAATAAAATCCATCACCAACGGCCCTCATATTCCTCTACAGTGGGCATTTTTAGCGGGGCAGTTATGTTGGAATTGGGTTCCGCTAATCAGAGTCGCAGCGGAAGCAAAAAAAAGATCCAAAGATCATACGGTGTATGTTTCATTACAATTCGTGATACAAAACAATCTACATGCAAATCTACGATCTTAGCATATATGCGGACACCCTAGAGGCATACTACGATCTACGGAAGACATGAATGCATCTACTTAGGTGTTTAGATTCATCATACCTTTTGGATCTATGATCCGGAGAAAACGGAACGATGAAGAACCGCACGTGAATCGCAAGGAAAACTGTCGGATAGCACCTTGTCCTTTGCGAATTGAAGAATCCTCGAAATCTCGTCTCTGAGTGCAGGGATTACGAGCCGACGGAGGAATCCGTTGCGAAGACGATGGCGAGCCGCGAGATTTTCTCCTCCTCTTTCTCCTTTCTTCCTTCTCCTTCCTTCCTCTTTCTTCTCCCTTCTTCTTCCTCTCTTTTCCTTGGCCGAAACCACAAAGGAGGAGGACTAGGGGTCGGTTTTTGGAGGAGAGGGAGTAGAACCATAGGGCCGGCCCCTCCCCTCTCTATTCCCTTTATAGGGCCGGTCTCCCATGGCTCCAAGGAGCCTAGGGCTGGCCCCTAGGTGGATAGGGATGAGGGGGGGTCGGATTTAGGTCTCCCGGGTGTCTATCGTGAAGCCCGGACGAAAACGCCCTTCACGAAAAGCGGAAAACTGAAAGTGAGACTGAGTGAGGTGTGTTACTCGGAATCGAGTTCCGTCAGCGCCTGTGAGCTCCTGGAATTATTCCGCTCAATCCAAGATGCATATTCAATATGTTCTGAGCCATATTTCAGTATTTACCAAAATACCCCTACGGCCCGTAACACATGTGAATTAGGTTCTTTGGCTCCGGGCTTGCGCTCCATCACGCTACTTCGCATCCAACGTATCCAACTAGGTCGGGGAACAATTCCTATATGCAACAACAAGGTGGAACCTTCAGGGTTCGGGATCTCTAGCTCCAACCGGATCCCTGGTTAACTGTTCCGGTGACACACCGAAAGTTCTGTTAATCAACCCTAATCCGATTAACTCGCGTAGCCACCCAGAGTGCGACGCGAGTTGAACTCTAGTGATCCTAAACTTATGTTACTCCCTCGTAACCCTATTCTCTACTATACTCCGATAATCCTTAGTCCCTCCTATTACCGGTGCCATGATACGACTCGGGCGGTGGGGAGCACCGTCAGATCCCGATCGATCATCTGACTAGGGTTTGATGACTTGTCATCTATAACACCACACACCTTCCGTTGCTATGCCTAGCATCCGGAACATCGTCAGTCATACTGACAACCACCAGGCCTGGGTTAACTGTGTGGACATATTGACTCATCAAACCGCACCCATACAACACTGGACGTCGGATAACCTGTAGGGATTACATGTCACTCAAGTGCCAGCCGGGTAACCCAACGTACCGTGGTATTGGACTATGGAAGGCCCGCACACATTGGCACATCAAAGCACCACACAATTAGTTAGCCCAGTGTACATGGTCCCTTAGGGTTAAGGACAGATTATCTATAGTAGTAAGACGGTTTATGCACCAGTGTCTGAATCACTGAACTGTGCATCGTCTTGGTTCCTGTTCAACACGATCATCGTGCTTGGTCAGGTGAATGGAAATCCCACGTTCCCGTGGTGGAGACTTCACCACATCCTCTACCTGCCAACAGCTTGTTCTCGATGAAGCGACCGGCATCACCTAAGCTATGAACTAGTTCTAGGTCTACACAGAACTGGTCCACTGGGTCTCCCAAGCATGGATCCTCCATGCGCCTCAGTGGCCTACTGTGTTCCCTAGGGTCCTTTTATTATATGAGAATTATCATATACCATAGTAGAATTCTAATTAAAGCAATAACCAAAGTCATCTTTATTAATGTTAATACAGAAAATCCACGCTAAGGACACACGAGCTACAACAATCTCCCACTTGGCCTAGCGGGGAACAACAGTCTTAACTCCCATGGCATCCACGTTTTTCTCAAAAGCCTTGGTCGGTAACGCCTTTGTGAAAGGGTCCGCCATATTATCTGCAGACGCCACCTGAGTCACTGCAACCTCCCCTCGCTTCTACAAGTCCCGGATAATGTAGTATTTCCGCTCGATATGCTTGCTCTTCTGGTGATATCTTGGCTCCTTGGATTGTGCTACCGCTCCACTATTATCACAGTAAAGGACAATAGGATCTTGAGCTCCCGGTACGTATCCTAAGTCCGTGAGGAACTTTTTGAGCCACACCGCCTCCTTAGCTGCTTCGCATGCCACAACATACTCTGCCTCTGTCGTTGAATCCGCGATGCATCCCTGCTTCACGCTCCTCCAACTGACAGCTCCTCCTTCTAATGAAAACACAAACCCTGATGTTGATCTCCTGGATTCCAGATCTGACGCAAAGTCAGAATCTGTATATCCAATCGGCATCAGTTCCTGTGAAGAGTAAAATAACTCATAATCTCTCGTCCTACGGAGATACTTGAGTATACTTTTCATAGCAGTCCAGTGCCCTGGACCCGGATTTAACTGATACCTGCCCATCATGCCTACTGCATAGCATATATCTGGTCTCGTGCACTACATGGCATACATCAGACTCCCTATAGCCGAAGCATAAGGTATCTTCTGCATCTCTGCCCTCTCCTCAGGAGTCTTAGGACCCTGATCCTTGGACAATTTCATTCCATGTCTGAATGGAACCAGTCCCTTCTTGGAGTTGTGCATACTGAATCTGACCAAGATAGTATCTCTGTAGGCTGACTGTGACAGCGAGAGAATCTTGTTCTAGCGATCTTGAGTTACCTTGATCTCCAAAATATAACTCGCTTCACCCAGGTCTTTCATGTCAAATTGAGAGGATAACCATACCTTCACTATAGACAATGTTCCAACATCGTTTTCGATGAGCAGGATATCGTCTACGTAAAGCACTAGAAAAACTACTGCAGTCTTATCGCTCCTTTTATAAACACATGGTTCATCCACGTTTTGTTCAAATCCATAAGACTGGATAGCCTGATCAAAACGCATGTTTCAACTTCTGGATGCTTGCTTCAGTCCATAAATGGACCTTTGCAACTTGCATACCAGACCTTCCTGACCTTTTACGACAAAGCCTGAAGGCTGAGACATGTAGATGTCTTCTTTCAAATCCCCATTGAGGAATGCGGTCTTGACGTCCATTTGCCAGATCTCTCAATCATAATGGGCTGCAATGGATAAGAGGATCCGGATAGACTTAAGCATAACCACTAGCGAAAAGGTTTTGTCATAGTCAATCCCTTCTCGCTGGGTATAACCCTTAGTGACTAGTCTAGCTTTGTAAGTCTCAACGGTACCATCCGGACCTCTTTTCCTTTTGTACACCCACTTATACCTAACAGGTTTAAGGTTGTGAGGTGGTGTTACAAGTGTCCAGACCGAGTTTTGGGACATCGATGTCAATTCTGCCTCCATGGCTTCCTGCCATACTGCATGAACAGTGGATACCATCGCTTCGTCATAGTTCAGAGGATCATTCTCCTGAAACTCTAGATCAACCATAAAGGCTTCTCCAATGTATCTATCAGGAGCACCTGTGGTCCTCCCACTGTGACGAACCTGCGGTGGTTCCATAGGAGTCGATTCTACAGTACCATTAATCTTAGTGGTATCGGCTCCCACTACGTTTTCTATCTGCGTACTTCCATCAGTACCAAGCAATTCTTCAAGAACTACTTTACTGGTGGGCTTATGGTTTATTAAATAATCCTGCTCTAGGAATACGGCGTTTGTCTAGACGACAACCTTTCTATCCTCAGGATCATAAAATAGACCATCCTATGTCCCTTTTGGATACCCAACGAACAGACATACCTTAGTTTTTGACTCCATCTTATCTCGCTTGTCCTTCCGCACATGTGCTGGACAACCACAAATCCTAAAGTGCTGTAGGCTTGGCTTTCGCTTTAACCACAGCTCCCAAGGAGTTAGGGGTACTGACTTTGATGGAACAAAGTTCAAAGTATATGCTGCCGTCTCTAGGGCATATCCCCAAAAACTAGGTGGCAATGTTGCATAACTCATCATAGTCCGAACCATGTCTAACAAAGTTCGGTTTCTCCTCTCAGATACACCGTTTTGTTGTGGTGTACCTGGTGCAGTCAACTGGGATACGATCCCATACTCACGCAGGTACCCTATAAATTCATCCGATAGGTATTCGTCTCCTCGATCGGATCGAAGAGACTTGATACTTTTACCCGTCTGCTTTTCTGCTTCAGCTCTGAACTCCTTGAACTTATCAAAGGATTCAGACTTCCGCCACATTAGGTATATGTATCCAAACCTCGAGTGATCATCCGTGAAGGTGATGAAATACTCGTAGCCTCCTATAGCACGGACACTTATGGGCCCACATACATTAGTGTGTACCAACTCCAATACCTCCTTAGATCTGCTACCTTTGGCTCGGAAAGACCTTTTAGTTATCTTGCCTTCTAGGCAAGACTCACACATCGGTAGGCTTTCTAAAATATTTGGACTTAAGAGTCCTACCTTAACCAACCTGTGAATCCTGTCTGAGGCTATGTGTCCAAGCCTTAGATGCCAAAGGAGTATTGGATTATCTGAGGGATTTTTTTTTTTAGATGAATTAATCACACAAGCTTCAGTTATGTTATCCTGCTTATGATTGGAGTTAATTACATAGAGACCATTCTGTATCTTTTCCTTACAAACAAAGGAACCATTCAATTTAATTGACACACCAGAAGCATCAAATAAAACTGAATAACCTTCATTATTCAATAAGGAAACAGAAATTAAATTACGTCTCAAGGACGGTACATAAAGTATGTCTCTAAGTAATAAACTTCTTCCATCAAGGAACTGCAAGATGACATCTCCAACTGCTTCAGCCTCTGCCACGGCCTCAGTTCCCATGCTTAGGATTATCTCTCCTTCACCCAGTTTTCTTGTCTCCTTGAACCCCTGCAAATTATTGCAAGCATGGTTAGTGGAACCAGAATCCACAATCCATGAAACTGGAGAATAACTGGATGTTACAAGGGATTCCACTATGTGGATTTGAGATATACCTGTCTCAGCCTTCTTGGGAGCCGCGTGGCAGTCGCCCTTCTAGTGCCCCTTCTTGCCGCATCAGAAACATTTTCCTTTGGGCTTTGCCGAACTATTCTGCTTGTGAACCTGCAACTGCACCTGGTCCATCTTCACGGGCTTCTTAGACTTTCTTTTCTGAAACTTGCCCTTGGCTTTCAGAGAAGAATTCTGTTCTACGTTCAGGGATTGGGCTCCTGCCTTCATCCTGTCCTCTGCAGCCTGGAGCGCTGCTAGGAGCTCTGCGTTAGACATCTCCAACCGGTTAAGGTTGAAGTTGGTAATGAAGCCCTCAAACGCTCATGAAAGAGACGCGAGGAAAATATCGATCTGGATCTCTGCATCCAAGATGACATCGAAGGAACCAAGCTCGTTCACATAGCCAAACAATTTCAGCATATGATCCCGAACTAAAGTCCCCTCTGCCATCTTCGTGGACACCAATTTCTTGATGGTCGAGTAACGAGTTACCCGACTACGACCCTCGAACATTTCCTTTAGGTAGAGCATCATGTTTGAAGCAAAGGCCATGTCTTCGACTTGCTTCTGAAGGACGATCTGCAAGGATGCCACTATGTAGCACTTGCATATCTCATCAGCATCTAGCCAGTCTTTCCATTCCTTTAACTGGGCCTCAGTTGCATCTGGTCCCGGCATGGCCGGTTGGGGGGTACTTAGGGCAATTGTGTGTTTGCCAACCCTTAGGACGAGCATCAGGTTACGCTTCCAGTCCTTGTAGTTTGGTCCCGTAAGTTTGTTATCATTAAGTATAGAGGCAAGGGGATCGAGCTTGGTTATGATTTCTGTAAACAATGGTTTAAAGCAATAGTTAGGGTCTACTATAATCTATTTCATGGAATTTAGAAATAGATAATGTCTACTCCAGCCGCTATGTCTTCACCATCTCAAGTGGAGACATCCAGGAATCTAAATTCCCTGGGCTGGAGCACTGAGACTATCGGCCCTGAATTAGAGACAACATCTCGGTGAGAGCATGCAACCGCTTCTGCCAACGGGGTTTTTACGACCCAGTCTTCATCAGAATTACCCATGATAAACTGAAAGACCTCCCAGTCTTCTTTTGGCCAGCTTTATGTGACCCGCATACGCAGCAACAACAGCTTCACACAAGCTTTCGGATGCTTCCCACAAATCTAGGTGGTATCAGCAGGGGGGTTCATAGGCTCCCGCAGTGCAGGATAAAACCGTCACCCACTGCCACCGGCATCCTCCATGTCCCGAAGGAAACCACTAGGCGAACCAGCATGGAAGGAAACACAGCTCTTACCTGGTGGGAATATCGAACTGTGTACCTCCCACCCAGACCCTTAACCGGTTGATTGTGGAGGCCAGGGGCTCCCCTTTGGAGGGAACCTCTTACACATCCCTTCTTTATGAGGTTTTATGCATATCTAGATAGGTCACGACCTCCTAGACATAGACCCTGGTCTACCGTGCTCCCACTAGGATTACAAACCCTCCCGCAAAGCATTAGTATCCTCGGAAAATATCATAGTCCCTACCTTAAATACTTAGCTTTTGCCTTTTTTGCAAGGATCACATTACATAGATTCCAAGGATCCCGTTACTTCACTAGTTTGCCCATAATCCTAAGATCTGGAGCCTAGCCTAAGGTCAATGTGGAAAGGACTCCCACAACGATGACGCCTCGTTCATAATTTGATGCCTGATGTCATAGTAGACCTTATCTCATTACAGGTTTCGATGCTGGCCAAATAGGGACATCCGACAACCTCCGCCGGACCTCAACCTAATGGTGGCATAACCAAATCGTGATGAGTTCATACTACCATCAAACATCATCTAGAAACGGGTATCACACAGTGAAATCCTAACCTAACTTGGTCGCTAGGACCACGTGGGGAAAGGGCATCCCACTAGGGTTATCATACTTCTTATGGAGACATTAGTTAATTATCTCTAAATAAATCTAACACTGCGTCTATCTCGGTGCACAGTACTTGGCTACCTGAACTACCACGAGGGCGGTTACCGCCTTTCCTTTTAGCTAGCCACCGGATTCGCACGTGTCAGAAGCATATAGAGACACCGATGAATCCATAATTTTAGTACTAACCCTAAGCCTGATCTAAAGACTAACTCACAAGCAAGAATGATAATCAAATTATCATCGGGGTTCTCTAAATACTGAATAAAGAGAAACAACAGAGAAAGCATCCAAACTGAATCAAGTCCAGGGTCCGACCCCTGAACCTGAATAGCACAGCCAAGATATCCTGCTCTTCCGTTCTGCACGATCTCTGACGATGATCCCCTTCATCGCCAACGTGCACGCTTTCGCCGGGTCTTTGCACGCCATGGTACCGCTTGCCTGAACCGTGGATGTAGCATCATCTCCTTCTTTCTGTGACCGAAAAAACTAACACGTTCCGAGCAAGTGCTCGTTTGTGTACAATTTCACTAGAAAGTAAAGAAGAAATTCCTAGAAACATGGTCAGGGAACCGAGGATGGTCAACCCCCACCCTCGCTCATCTAGAGCCTTACAAATCCACAATAATAATCAATGCAAAATAAAATCCAGGGTCTGACCCCCGGATGCATGCAATCACAGATTACTATTCAGCGCGGCACCTGCAAAAAGACGATACATAGCACAATCCATATGCATGATCTACGCCGAACCCCGACGAAAACATATGCCATCATATATTCACATGATGTTTTCACGAAGTCATGCATAAAACATACACCAAAGCGTGCTCTGATACCAATTATTGGAATTGGGTTTCGCTAATCAGATTCGCAGCGGAAGCAAAAGAAAGATCCGAAGATCATACGGTGTATGTTTCATTACAATTCGTGATACAAAACAATCTACATGCAAATCTACGATCTTAGCATATGTGCGGACACCCTAGAGGCATACTACGATCTACGGAAGACATAAATGCATCTACTTAGGTGTTTAGATTCATCATACGTTTTGGATCTATGATCTGGAGAAAACAGAACGATGAAGAACCGCACGTGAATCGCAAGAGATACTGTCGGATAGCACCTTGTCCTTTGTGAATTGAAAAATCCTCGAAATCCTGTCTCTGAGTGCAGGGATTACGAGCCGACGGAGGAATCCGTTACGAAGATGATGGCGAGCCGTGAGATTTTCTCCTCCTCTTTCTCCTTTCTTCCTTCTTCTTCCTTCCTCTTTCTTCTCCCTTCTTCTTTCTCTCTTTTCCTTGGCCGAAACCACAAAGGAGGAGGACTAGGGGTCGGTTTTTGGAGGAGAGGGAGTAGAACCATAGGGCCGGCCCCTCCCCTCTCTATTCCCTTTATAGGGCCGGTCTCCCATGGCTCCAAGGAGCCTAGGGCCGGCCCCTAGGTGGATAGGGATGAGGGGGGGTCGGATTTAGGTCTCCCGGGTGTCTATCGTGAAGCCCGGACGAAAACGCCCTTCACGAAAAGCGAAAAACTGAAAGTGAGACTGAGTGAGGTGCGCTACTCGGAATCGAGTTCCGTCAGCACCTGTGAGCTCCTGGAATTATTCCGCTCAATCCAAGATCTATATTTAATATGTTCTGAGCCATATTTTAGTATTTACCAAAATACCCCTATGGCCCGTAATATATGAATTAGGTTCTTTGGCTCCGGACTTGCGCTCCATCGCGCTACTTCGCATCCAACGTATCCAACTAGGTCGGGGAACAATTCCTATACACAACGACAGGGTAGAACCTTCAGGGTTCGGGATCTCTAGCTCCAACCGGATCCTTGATTAACTGTTCCGGTGACACACCGAAAGTTCCGTTAATCAGCCCTAATTCGATTAACCCGCGTAGCCACCCAGAGTGCGACGCGAGTTAAACTCTAGTGATCCTAAACTTATGTTACTCCCTCGTAACCCTGTTCTCTACTATACTCCTGTGGGTGTGGAAAAAGATACGGGTCGTCTTTATTGCGGATCACACGAGATTACAGAGTGCGCCGGGACCCGGGGGCTCGGGTGTGGCGAGTCCGGGTGCGGCGAGTGTTGATCAGGAGATTGTGGGAGAGATCCTCTGGAGGGTCCCTTTGATCCGCATCTCCACGTGGTATTCGTGCGAGAGCTCTGAAGGGGTTGCCCAGGATAGAGGTCTTTACAGGGTGAGGGTTTCTTGAGAGGCTAAGGAGTTTCCACCGTTGCTTTTGTCCCGTCCGTGCTTCGCGCTTTCTCGGCTAGGGAGGCTTTAGGCTTCGTTCCTTGGTCTTCGTGTCTTCCTCGATCCTTGCTCGACCTCAGCGTCCTTGATCATCGGTTCGCGGCGTCGATCCTGTTTTTGGCGTCAGCTTTGGCTTTAGCTTTCGGCTTTGGCGTAGCTTTGGCGTGGCTCTGGCTTTTGCTTTGCTTTGGCGCTTGAGCTTGAACGTAGACGGGTAGAGACTTGCGATGCTTTAGTTCTTCCGGACTTCGCGTCGTATCGGCTAGAACGTGCGATGCTTTGCTCGTGACCGGCATAGTTGCTTGGCTTTGGCACGTGCGTTGCTTTGGCGCGGGCTTTACCGGTGCGTCTGCTTTGGCTTCTGGCATTGGCTTTGACTTTAGCTTTGACTCGATCTTCTTCTCGAACGACGATGGCTACTTTTTCAGGGCTTCTTTATTCTTCCGGCTTCCTCGATGGTTGTGGCATCGGCTGGCTTCTTCTCCGGGCGTATTTGGCTTGATCGGAGTTGAAGGTTTCTTGTGGAGATGGTGGGTATAGCACCGATCTTTGTGCGACGGTTGTAGCGTCGGCTTTTCTTGATGAAGACGACAGGGATAGCACCGATCTCCGCATGACGGTTGTAGCGTCGACTTTTGTTGACGAAGACGGCAGGGGTAGCACCGGCTTCAGGCCTTCTTCTCTCGGCTTTCTTCTTCGTGCAAGGAGTTGATGCCTTTGTTGAAGACGACGGGTGTTGTCGGCTTCGATCTTCTTCTTCGGCCTTTGCTTATGGCGTCTTCGGAGCTGATGAAGATCGTTGGAGCAGTCGGGGTGATGACGACTCCGGGTCTTCTTCTCCAAGATTTCTTCTTCGTGTGAGGAGTCGAAGCTGTGATCTTTGAGTGCAAGGTCTTCACGTTGATGAGGACTTGAAGGGCCAAGGATTCCCGTAGGACGTGCTTGTCGTGCCTCGTGAAGCCTTCGATCTTCGAGCGTTGGAGGTTCTCTTGCGGAGCTCTTTCGTCTTCAGCCTTCGGACCCTTTGTGCCTTCCCTCACCCCTTCTATTTATAGGCAAAGGGGGGCGGTTGGGGGAGATATAGCTGAAATCTTTTTGTTTCATCCGATATCTCCCCCCATAACCATCAAGATATTGTTCCTTTATCCGAGGAAACAAACTCGATTCCTTCCTTTTTAGTTGGGGTGGTTACGGGCTAGATATGACTCGATCTTCGAAGATTGAGTTGTTATTTTTTATACTTTTGGATCGGATGGCGACACAACGTCATCTTGTCCGTTGGATCGAGGGATCGTCGCGGATCTACGACTGCGTAGACGTCCACTCCACCTCCCCCCGCATCGAGGCGGTTTTGATTTTTTTTCATTTCTTTTCTTTTCTTTTTCTTTTTCTTCTTTTTCCTTTATGGCCGGCCCCACCTCCCCATGGGGAGGGGGGCACGGTTTTCAAGAAAGGGGGAGCCGGTGGGCCCTCCTTTTTGTGCTCGAGTTGCGGGTCGGGTGGACCCGTTTGCTTTGAGTTGGGCCGCGGCGCGCGAATTGGGTTTGCACGCGGGCCGAGTTCGCATGCGGGCCGTTCGTATGCGGGCCCAATTTCGCATGAGGGCCATTGTGTATGGGCCGAGTTGCGCATGTGGGCCGTTGTGTGTGGGCCGAGTTGCATGTGGGCCGTTGTGTGCGGGCCAAGTTGCGCTTGTGGGCCGTTGTGTGTGGGCCATGTTTATGTGTGCGAGTCGGGTTCGACCCGAAGGCCGTTGGGTGCGGGCCTATTTTACGTGTGCAAATCGGGTTCGACCCGTGGGCTAATTTCAATGTCCACAAATGCCCCCTCAAGTTTGAGTGCGCCCACGGGAAAAGCGTAGCGCTTGGACTTGAGTCGCGTATTCGTGTGGGATTAGGTCTTTATAAGGACCCCCGTTTTTCGTTTCTCTTCATTATTCACGATTCCCGGCGGCTTGGAGAAGAAAGCTCTGGTTAGGGTTTCTTGCTTTGCGACGATGACGCGAAGGATGAAGATGGTCATGCCATGGAGCTCGAGAAGGAGAGGAGACCACCGGACCGTGGAGGGCGGAGGGTCGCAGGCGAGGTGATCCTCCTCCTCCTTCTTCTTCTTCTTCTTCTTCTGGTTCGCATGGCACGGCAGCGGAGTGCTGGGCTGCGGTGGTCGGGCGGTGGTGGCCGGGCTGCGGTGGCTGGCGCGGCAGGAGGGCGCGGGCCGGAGGCCGGAGCGCGGGGCGCGGCCAGGGCTGCGGGCTGGAGGCGGTGGCTGGCACGGTACGCGGCCGGGGCTGCGGGCCGGAGGCGGGGCGCGGGCCGGGCGTGGGCCAGAGGCAGTGGCCGGCGCGGTACACGGCCAGGGCTGCGGGCCGGAGGCGGGGCGTGGGCCGGAGGCCGGAGCGCGGGGCGCGGCCGGGGTTGCGGGCTGGAGGCGGTGCGCGGCCGGGGCTGCAGGCCGGAGGCGGGGCGCGGGCCGGGCGTGGGCCGGAGGCCGGAGCGCGGGGTACGGCTGGGGCTGCGGGCTGGAGGCGGTGCGCGGCCGGGGCTGCAGGCCGGAGGCGCGCGCGCGCGGGGTACGGCGGGCACACGCGGTGGTCGAGCACACGGGGAGCGGCGGGCACGGCGGGTTGGTGGTCGGCGCGGTGGCCGTCGCGGACCCGGTCTGCAGCCCCTTTGGGCTGCGGGTTTTTGTAGGAGAGGGGGGGGGGGGGCGCGGTTTTTGCTGTGGCCCCCTCCTTTTCTTTCTTTTGGCACGTGGGGGGCTGCGGCTTTTTAGCCGTGGCCCCCTATGTTTCCTCTTTTGGCATATGGGGCCAACAGCCTTTTGCTTAGATCCCCCTCTCGTTTCCTTCATTTACTGATGGGGGCCAGCAGCCCCTCTTTTTTTTTTTGGTGACGCTTTTCCCTGTGTTCTTCTTGTACTTTTCTTGCTATCTGACTTGGGCTTTGTCTTCTTTCTTTTTCAGGTCTCGTCGTTACGAGAGTTTTCTGAGCTCCGGCTGGATCGTCGATGCGGTCTCCCACAGGAGTACGCATCTTCGTTTTCCTTTTACGCAAGTCTTCAACCACCGTGCTTCGAGACAGGAGGCTAGACTGTCAGTACTTCAGCTTTCGACGCACGAGCGAGTTTGTGTGGATGGCGTGGCCGACGGCTCTTGTCGCGTGTTGAAACTTAGCGAGCGTATCCTTACTGACGAAGGATCTTCCCGGCAAGTTATCCGGCCAAGCTTGGGGTTGCCGTTCCACCACACTGGTGAGGAATCGGTTCCGGTCCCCGTTGTTGCTTTGAAGATATGCTCCCGTCGTACACGGTGGGGTGTAGAGATTCATCCGCATGGAGATATCACATATCTGGGACGTTTTCGTGACTGGATGCGTGAGCTGTCTGGCGCGTTGGAGGTAGAGCCAGGGATGGAGCGTTTGGCTAGGTTTGTGGAGCCGGCTTTGTTGGGAGTACAGCCGACCGGACGGTATGTACCGGGCTCTGTGTGAGCAGTGGTGCCCTGAAACCAACACTTTTTTGACCGGAGCTGGTGAAATCGGGATCACCCTTCGTGACGTGCATGTCGTCTCTGGATGTCCAGAAGTTCGGAGCTACTATCAGGAGGAGGTTCCTTCTTTGGAGGTCTTGACGGACCCAGACGAGTCTCCTAGCTTCTGCCTTTTGCTTTTTAAGGCATATGCTATTATAGCGGCCCGTGAACAGTCAGATCGAGTACTCCACTCAGCTTGGGTGGAATTCTGGTTTCGAGGAGAATATCGCCACGCCCCCCTTCGAGTCACCCGATGTGGAGATATGCATCATCAAAGAGACTGGCGCCTGGCACTTTCCGGCGACCGATTGAATCTCTGAAGAAAGAATGGTGCTCCATGGCCGGGGCGTAACGTCCCTGGGAAGTTTTGGGACTTGAGGAATGCAACGATGCCTGGCGTGCTGCTTACTGGTCAGTGGGGTTGGTACTTTTTCTTTGCCGCTTTGCTCTGCCCTGGGACGAGGATGTGATACGCCCTGGGACCTTTCTTGCAGCTGCTCGGATGGTGAATGGAGAGTTTCTTAACCTGGCGTCGGTGATCCTCTGCTCGTTGTACCAAGGGCTTAGTGGAACATACTGGAGTTTATCGAGTGCGGATAATGCAAGAGGGAAAGTAGGCAGGGCCAGTTCCTTTTGCCCCCTGCATTACCTCTATGGTTGGATTGGGCTTCACTTTCTGAAGGGGATCTTTGCAGTGCGTGGACCTTCGACCTCGATGTCCTTTCTTCCTTGTGTGGGAGGTGTGATGAATGCTTATTACGCATGGGAGCGTCCGAAGCCCAGTGCCCGAGAGTGTTTGAGACGTATGGGCCCTTCTGACTTCGAATTTGTATCAGAGAATGCACTTGCACCTTCTACAAGATCCTTGGTGTGTGATGGGGCGGAGATGCCCGAGCACTTGTACTGGAGTATGGTGAGTTGCAGGCCTGGGTATCTCGTTTGGCATCGTGGGGATGCAGTGGAGGTGGCACGGTACTCTCCCCACCGGTTTGCTTGACAACAGGGTTTTCGCCAGGAGTTGCCTGGGACTCCTTTGCGCCTGCAGTCACGTTACACTCCGCAGGAAGTGTACCGCCTCTGGGGATCACTTTATGATCGATTTACTGGGTGTATTTTCTCACCGGGGATCAAGTCGGGCGAAAAGGATGCCGCAACTCCTGAGTATCGCTGCTGGGTCAACGAGTCAGTGCTTCCCTTCCTGGCTAGTCTTCCACTAGACGTCCTTGCTAGCAGCGAGCGGCCTGACTTTTCTTTTGACTCTTTAGCGGGGTCAGAGGATCGTCGTCTTTGGTCCGAGGAGCGGCGATCAGAGGGATCTTGTGGCCATCGAGAGAGTACTTCCCGGGCTTCTCTTTCTGTGCAAGAAGTCGAGATGGCTCTGTCTACCAAGGTTCAGAGTCTTCCTGAGACTCAGACTTCTTGGAGTGGACGTGCTTCTCCCAAGAGAAGGAAGTTGGATCTCTTGTGTGAGGCCGCTTTAGATGACAATAATGAGGCAGAGCCAGCTCGAAAGGGAGAGCCAGGGTTTTTTGCTGATGAGGTAATCCCTCTCTCTGGGGTAGCTTCATCGGACGCCGCAGGTATCTCTTACTTCTAGTTGCTCATGAATTTCTTTTGCTTGTACTCTTTTTTCCGTCGGCTGAGTTGTTTAGTTCTTATTTTGGCAGGTTCTGCGGGATTGGATTGCGAGTCTGCCCCCAAGGGGGTTGGGCATGAATGCTCTCCCATCAGAGCGACATTGATTGAGAATGGCAGGTTGGATGTACCTTGGGATAACTTGGAGCTTTTGGGGGCGTGCGGGGCAGATTTTGTCGGCAGTGCTGTCAACCTGGATGATATTGACATGGAGCAGTTGAGCTTTGGGGAGGAGGGTGAGGTCTCCGGTGTGGAGAGAGAACAGACTCCTTTGGTTAGGCCCGGCATCCCGGCAGAGATTACTCCCGTAGTCGTTCCGTCGGAAGGTTTGCCTGTAGCTTCTCCTTCGGCTCCGGTGGTACCGCTGACTGTTATCATGGCGATGGTTCAGGAGGCGGTTCCTGTACTTGAGTCTTCAGGATCGGAGCCCACCTTGCCTGTGCACTCAGGGGCTGACAGGCGAAAGTGCAGTTCGCGAGGCCTTCTTTCTGCGCTTCTTTTGGAGAGCTGTTGGAAGTATATCTAGGCGACACTCGCACCCTTCCAGGATGAGGGTTTTGACACTTTGAGCAGCTAGTGGGTCCTTGAGGGGCCTGAGTTTTGTGAGAACCTGGCGGCCTTCCAGGTAGATGGCTCTTTGTTTGAGGCACGGATGAGTGCTTTCTTGGCGGACAGTAAAGCTCATCGCTTGAAACAGGCTTCGATGGAAGATGACCTTCCCCTGATACTAGCAAAGGCCGAGGACGAGGAGCGTCGACTGGAGGAGCAGCATGCACTTACCACTGCGAGCCTTGTTCGGGCGCGGAAGAAGCTAGACGCTGCTCGTGCATCTTTCGAGAAAGCTGAGATGATCGAGAAGTCTTATAGAGCAGATCTCACAAAGCAACGTATTGAGCTGGCGACGCATCGGGAGCGGATAGCTTCTCGGTCTTCGGAGCTGCAGCGCATGGAGGTTACTGGCGGCGAGCTGCTCCAACGTCTTAAAGAATTTAACTTGCTTTACTAGCAGTGTCGCATTTCCTTTTCTTTCTTGTCATTTCTGCTGGACAGACTCGTAGTTTTGCTTTCCCTCGTTTGATGATAACTTAATATCATGCATTTATTTTCTGGACTTGTCTTCTGGAATGGCAGAGTTTGGTTGTGTTTTTTTTGTTTGGACTGAACCTTTACAGGTTGCCTACGTACCCTACTGAGAGGGATCAAGTCACACGTAGTTCCCTTTTTTTTTTTTTTTTGCAAGGAGTGTAGCCCTGCTTTTAGGCATAGTACTTTTTGAGGTACTTGCTATTGATAGGGTTGAGTGTAAGCCCTTCTGGCGTGGTGAGAAGATACGTGCCATTGGAGTAGACCTCTTTGACAGCGTGCGGTCCATCCCACTTGGCGTCGAACTTCTTTCCTCCTCGATGCGAAAGGATGATGGGACGTTTGACTGCGAGCACCAATTCTTCTTTTTGGAAGGATCGAGGGCGAATTCTTTTGTTGAAGGCTCGGGTTAACCTAGCCTGGTAGCATTCCAGGCGTTGCTGGGCTTCGAGGCGCCTTTCGTCCAGTGCTTCCAATTCTGCTAGGCAAAGTTGGGCGTTGTTGCCGTTGACGATGCCTTCCTGGACGGCTATCCTGAGTGACGAGATCTGGAGTTCAAGTGGGAGGACAGCTTCTACTCCGTATACCAGTGAGTACGGAGTCGCCTGTGTTGGCATGCGAAAAGAGGTGCGATATGCCCATAGCGCTTCGCCCATGCGTTCATGCCAGTCTTTCTTTGATTTTGAGACGACTTTCTTCAAAAGTTTACAGAGTGTTTTGTTGAAAGCTTCAGCTAGACCGTTGGCCGAGGCGTTGTACATGGTTGAGCACCTTTGCTTGATATCGAATTTGGCGCAAAACTGGCTGACAGCGGCATTCTTGAATTGCTTCCCCGTTGTCCGTAACGATATAGCGAGGAATGCCGTACCGGAAGATGATGTCGTTCTGGATGAAATTGATGACAGAGTGCCTGGTAACTTCTCGCAATGGCACTGCCTTAGCCCACTTGGAGAAGTAATCTGTTGCCGCCAGGATGTAAAGATGCTGCTTGGATGACTTGGGTAGCGGACCGACAATATCGAGTCCCCATCCATCGAAGGGCCATGATGCGATGGTTGGATGCAAAGGTTCCGGAGACTGACGGATGTAGTCGCCATGCAGCTGGCAAGTGTGGCATCTTTTTGCAAACTCGAGGGAGTCATTGATCATAGTGGGCCAGTAGTACCCCATCCGCCTGATGCGGAAGTGCAGCTTTGGACCGGACTGATGTGAGCCACAGATCCCGGCATGGACTTCTTCTAGTGCTGTTTCCACTTCTTCTTTTGCAAGACACCTCAGGAGCGCACCATCGTAGCTTCGACGGTACAACTCGTTATTGAAGTGGAAGAATTTCAGAGACCACCGGCGAATGTCGACCTTACGCTTTGGATCTCCAGGGAGCTTCCCGTGGACAAGAAAGTCTATGAATGGTTGTCTCCAATCTAGCTCGTTGGTCACGAGAACGTGTGCTGCATTGACTTGGTTCGGGATTCCCATAGGGAGGTCCTCCTCGGTGATCACCATCCTCTTACAGATAGGGATGATGAGTTGGCTTCTTTCAAGGAGTTTCAAAGCTTGCAGATGCAACGGCACAAGATCTTCTTTGTTGACTTCGTATGCTCCCAATATTTGCAGAATGACGAGTTGAGAGTCGCCAAAAATTTCGAGCCCTTGAAGTTTCATATCATTGGCGAGTTCGAGGCCAATAATCAAGGCTTGATATTCCGCCCTGTTATTGGAGCATGGTTCTGATAGTAGAAATGAGAAAGGGAGTACTTCATCATTTGGTGTGACGAAGATAACCCCTGCTCCTGCCACGTCTTGCCTTGCCGCGCCGTCGAAGAACATTTTCCAAGAAGGGCGATATCGATGCAGAATACTTCTTCGTCTGGGAGATCTTCCGATAGTTCCCATTCTGCTGGAAGGGGGTATTCTGCCAGGAAGTCCGCGAGAGCTTGACCTTTGACCGCTTTACGAGGGACGAAGGTGATATCGAACTCGAGGAGGAGTAAAGCCCACTTAGCCAAACGTCCGGAGAGCACTGGCCTCGACATAATGTATTTGAGCGGGTCGGCTTTTGAGATAAGCCTGATGGCGTGAGCTAATATGTAGTGTCGCAGCTTCTTTGTAGCGAAGATGAACGCCAGACAGACCTTCTCAATCGGGGAGTAGTTTAGCTCCGTGCCGATGAGAGTGTGACTCAAATAGTAACATGTTGTTTCCTTGCCTAGCTCGTTGTCTTGAGCCAGGAGTACCCCCAAGGACTACCCCTAGGCGCTGATGTAAAGGACCAATGGTTTTCCTTGAACTGGTGCTGTCAGAACTGGAGGCTTGAGTAAGTAATTCCTGATGTTCTGGAGGGCTTCCTGACAAGCTTCATCCCACTTGAATGATGCTCCTTTCTTCATGAGGCGACTGAAGGGCCTACATTTTCCAGCTAAGTTGGCGATAAATCTCCTGATATATGCCAGATGGCCCTGGAGACCTCTGAGGTCTCTTACTGTTTTTGGGATTGGCACATTGAGGATAGCATCTATTTTGGATTGATCTATCTCGATGCCTCGATGCCGTACGATAAAGCCGAGAAACTTACCCGAGGAGACTCCAAATGCGCATTTAAGCGGGTTCATGCGGAGCTGATATCTCCGAAGTCGTTTGAAGATCAGCTCAAGGTCTTGAAGATGTGCTGACTTTTGTCTTGATTTTACCATGAGGTCGTCGACATAGCATTCCACATTCTGATGAAGGATATCGTCAAAATTTTTTTGCATGGCTCGTTGGTAAGTAGCTCCTGCATTTTTCAAGCTGAAAGGCATGACTTTGTAGCAGTAGATCCCTTTGGCGAGCGAAATGCCGTAAGCTCTTCATCTTTGGGTGCCATCCGGATCTGGTTGTAGCCTGAGGATCCATCTATGAAGGTTAGAGCTTCATGGCCTGTTGTCGCATCCACCATCAGTTCTGTGATTGGCAGTGGGAAGTCGTCTTTGGGGCATGCATTGTTTAAGTCCCTGAAGTCCACACATACTCTGATCTGGCCGTTCTTCTTCTTGACTGGGACCACGCTGGAGATCCACGTTGGATATTTAACTTCTCGGATAAAGCCGGCTTCAATAAGCTTGTTGACTTCGCCTTCTATTTGCGGTACTAGTTCTGGCCGGTAGTGTCTTTGTCCTTGCTTGATGGTGCTAGCTCCATGTCTGACAGCAAGCTGGTGTACTACAATCTTGGGGTCAAGTCCGGGCATTTCCTTGTAGGACCATACGAAGACATCTCTGTATTCTTGGAGTAACTTGATGTATGCGGCCTCCTCTTCGGGAGTCAGGAGTGCACTTACGAATGTGGGCCGAGGATCCTCCTGCGTTCCTAAGTTGATTTCCTTCAAATCGTCGATGGTAGATTGCCCCCCTTCTTCGAGGACCGACAGGGAGTCTGGCAACTCGTCGTCCGAAGTAGAAGATGCGTCGATTGGAGCGTCGGAAATTATTATATGATTAACAGAGACCAGAATGATATCGGTGACGTCTTCAGTTTGGAAGAATGTTATGGGTGGGAGGGTGGGAACGTTATTTCTCACCTCAGTAGGTGACTTTCCCAAACGGTCAAATACTGACCTTTGACGCTTCACTTGTCTGATTGGCCCAAGTCTTTTGAATACTGATACGGGATTTTGACTCGCCTGGTTTTTGATGCTCTTCTTTTGCTTCTGAGGTATGGTCCAACGCCGAGCTCGATATCGCCTTCTTTTGGCGCCCTTTGTAGCGGGATGAATGACATTGGTGGAGCGTGCATCGGAGGCTGACGATCCTTCTTCTGCTTCCTCTACCAACTTCACCTCAATGTAGTTAGAAGTGAAGGTCTTCTCTCCTGTTATTTTGATGACCATCGGGGTTTGACGAGAGCCGATGCCTCACCGATTTGGTGGGATCTGCTCGCCGCCTTGGAGTAAGTGGGCTTGAGTCTTAGTCATCCCGTGTGGTATTGGAGCTGGTAGGAGCGTACTCATATGTGCGGCACTGTCTTCGTTGTAGCCAGCTTTGAACAGCAGCCTGACGGCATTTTGCCCTCAGCTTCCTTTTGGCTTGAATGTGAGTTGGCTGGATTTGAAGGAATCGCTAGATTTTGGCGGACTTGAAGCTTGCCCCAGGCTGGGTAGTGGCAGTGTCATCTCTTGCAGAGTGATGACATTAGCTTCCGATAGCGGCTGGACCATCCCTTTTGGCGAGGCAAAAGATGGTGGTTCATCTTTGCGAAGCCACTGAGGCGTGAGGCGTAAGACTGTTGTAGCTTGGACAGGTAATAGAGTATGCTTCATGGATCTTGGCTTGGGGCTGATGCGCATCCTTTGTCTTGGCGCTAGCACTTTTTTGACTTCGTGTATCGTCTTAGATGGTGGCACTGGATTTGGAGTTGGTAGAGCTTCATCCTGCTCCATCCTTTTAGCTTTCTGAGTTCGAGGAGTTTTAGCTGGAAGGACTTCTGCAACAAGGTCCTTTGCTTGGTAAAACTTGGCATCGGCGAGGTGCGCTTCAGCCTCATTGAATGGCATGTCGTCTGCAACAATGCACTTCTCCAGACCTTCCTCGTAGTACTTGAGGCATTGGTGCCAGGTAGACACTACGACACCGTTTTCATGCAGCCACGGTCTTCCTAGCAAGAGGCGATATGATGTTTGACAGTCAATAACGTGGAAGAGAACTATCATGTCAAGCTGGCTGATGGAGAGTTTTAGATGAATGATTCCTATGGTGGACTGTCCGCCTTGGTTAAACCCTTGAATGACCAGCTGGCTTTGTGAAAATTGGTCGGTGGTGATGCCGAGCTGCCGCATTGTTTGGATAGGCATGATGTTGACGGCAGAGCCGCAGTCCAACAGGATTCGATTTACCGGCTTTGTCATAGCCAGCTTTGAACAGGAGCTTGGCGGCATTTTGCCCCCAACTTCCTTTTGGCTTGAATGTGAGTTGGCTGGATTCGAAGGGATTGATGGGTTTTGGCGAATTTGAAGCTTGCCCCAGGCTGGGTAGTGGCAGTGTCATCTCTTGCAGAGTAATGACATTAGCTTCCGATAGCGGCTGGACCATCCCTTTTGGCGAGGCAAAAGGTGGTGGTTCATCTTTGCGAAGCCACTGAGGCGTGAGGCGTAAGACTGTCGTAGCTTTGACAGGTAATGGAGTATGCTTCATGGATCTTGGCTTGGAGCTGATGCGCATTCTTCGTCTTGGCGCTAGCACTTCTTTGACTTCGTGTATCGCCTTAGATGGTGGTACTGGATTTGGAGTTGGCAGAGCTTCGTTCTGCTCCATCCTTTTAGCTTTCTGAGTTCGAGGAGTTTTAGCTGGAAGGACTTCTGCAACAAGGTCCTTTGCTTGGTAAAATTTGGCATCGGCGAGGTGCGCTTCAGCCTCATTGAATGGCTTGTCGTCTGCAACAATGCACTTTTCCAGACCTTCCTCGTAGTACTTGAGGCATTGGTGCCAGGTAGACACTACGACACCGTTTTCGTGCAGCCACGGTCTTCCCAGCAAAAGGTGATATGATGTTTGACAGTCAATGACGTGGAAAAGAACCGTCGTGTCAAGCTGACTGATAGAGAGTTTTAGACGAATGATCCCTATGGTGGACTGTCCTCCTTGGTTGAACCCTTGAATGACCAGCTGGCTTTGCGAGAGCTGGTCGGTGGTGATGCCGAGCTGGCGCATTGTTTGGATAGGCATGATGTTGACGACGGAGCCGCAGTCCAACAGGATTCGATTTACCGGCTTCTCGTTGATGTATCCCGAGACATAGACAGGTCGATTGTGCAGTCGTGCTCCGAGCTGCAGATCTTCGTCCGAGAAAGTTATTGCTGCGTTGCATGAGACAATAGTTTTGTCCTTCTCGGTGTCTTTCTTCTTTCTTTTGTAGCTGTCTGGATCTGTCAAAGCCTCGGCCATTGCTAGGCGAGCTTTCTTTGGGAGGTATAGTGCTTCTATGAGTGGCAAGTGCAAGATTGCCTCATCGTAAGCGGCAGCACTGTCTTTGTCGGAATTATCCTCCTCGTTGTCGGTGTTGCTTTCTTTAGAAGACTTGATCCTATCTTCTTCTTCCGGCGCCATGTGGATCTCAACCATGCAACAGGAGGCTTCGTGCTGCTGATCAGCTGGGAGGAAGTAATCGGGGAAGGACTCTTGCAACGTTACCGGTTCTGGAGGGTTTTGCAGGAGGAGATCATCAGGATCTGCTGACGGTACTTTGAACGTCTTCCTTCCTGGAGCTTTGCTTTTCTTTTTGTAAGTTTTTCGTTCCGGAAGCTTTCTTGTTACCCGATCTAGCTTGCGACTTCTTGGCATCTATGGCCTTCGTCTGTGAGGCAACATGACCCATGCATCTTCATCAGTGGATTCTTCGTCACCAAGGTAAAGGTCTGGAGTGGCAGCTGTAGGTTCTTCATGGGTCGGGGAGACCTGCTCCTCTGGGGACCTTGGTGACTCGCCTTCTGACTCCCAGCCGGTGGGCTTGATTTCTTCTATTGAGACAGGCGAAGGTTTGGAGTAGAGGACGTAGTAGTCGAATTTACCTGAGGGCTGGCCTAACAGACCGACCTCCGGGTCTCCTTGCTCGTACCTTATTTGGAGAATTTGTTGGGACATGGCTTTGTTCGAGCGAAATACCGATGTAGGCGACGGTTGCCCCCAGTGTAGTGACGTTTCTTCCTCAGCGAGCTTAGGAGCATACCGTTGTTGCCTCGAGACCTTCCGTCGTGGAGCCAACTTCGCAATTGGTCTCTGGCGATTGATGCGCAACTTGGGCCTTCTCTGGTGTGCAGCAACGAGTACTGGTTGAAACGAACCGAAGGTGATGGACGTCATATTTGCTGTTGCAACGTCGCGTCGATCTCAATTTTCCCTTGCTTTGCGAGTGTCATGATCTTTTCTTTGAAGACAAAGCATTTCTCGATAGGATGGCTAACCACTCGATGGTATTTGCAGAAAAGTGGATCGTTGACATGATGCATCTGTTCGAGCCTTTTCGAAGGAGGACGATCGATCATCTTCTCCTGTAGCAGCTGATCGAACATGGAGGAGACTTCCGAGTCTGGAAAGGGATACTCTTTGGCTTCGAGCTCTTCAAGAGTCATCCTTGACTGTCTTTGGGGTGGAGGCGGTGGAATGGCAACTCCTTTTTCTTGATCTGACTTACCACCGATTTTGAGTGGCTTGGAGGCCGAGGCGATGTCGGTGATGTTAACTTGCTTTGATTTGGGTGCCGGTGATTTGTCTTTCTTTTCCACCTTCAGAAAGTCTTTGGCCTTTGAGTCCCTGCGATTTGCTAAGCTGAGCTCCATGTCGTGAGCTCGAGTTGCAAGTTCTTCGAATGACCGAGGCTTGATCCCCTTGAGGATGTAGAGTAAGCCCCAGTGCATGCCTTAGGTACACATCTCGATAGCCGAGTCCTCCGACAAACGGTCTCGTGAATTCAGGGCAAGATTCCTCCATCGATCGATGTAGTCGATTACTGATTCGTCCTTCCTTTGCTTGACGGCAGTAAGCTCGGTCATGCTAATGATGCGCCGAGTGCTGTAGAAGCAGTTGAGGAATTCCCTCTCCATCTCATCCCAGCTGTCAATGGATCATGGAGGAAGATCAACATACCAGTCAAAAGCATTACATTTGAGTGTGCGAACGAACTGCTTCACCATCTAATCGCCGTATGTGCCGGCGTTGTTGCAAGTTTCGACGAAGTGGGCAATGTGTTGCCTTGGGTTCCCCTTTCCGTCGAAGTGCTGGAACTTTGGTGGCTGGAACCCGGTAGGGAAGCACAGTTATTGGATCCTTATAGTGTAAGGTTTTGAATATGCCGCCGTAATCGGAGGTAGGCTGCCGTCGTGGGAACGCATCATGTCAGCCACCAGTGCTTGTATTTGCTGGGCATTTATCGTTGCTGCCACTGAAGGTTGCACGGCCACCGAGACTGGCACGGGAGCCGAGGAAAGTGCAGGAGTAGTTGCTAGCATTGCCGGAACAACTTCTGCAGGAGCGGGAGTTGGAGACGAAGCTGGAGCGGCTACTGGAGAAGCAGGAGGTTGACTGAATGCCGCAGCATCCCTGGCACCTAGCCTTTGAAGCAAAGTGTTGATGTGACGATCCTTTTCCTCTATTAGTCGGGTGATTTGTGCCATGTGTTCACCCATTTGCATGACTTAGAGCTGAAGAGCGGATGGAGGATGATAACGCAGGACGTCTCGATGTTGCATGCCTGCATCGTCGCCGTCCTTCGTCGGAGACGTAGTTACGCCGACTTGCTTCTGCTTGGTGACGGACGTTTGCCATCTGGAAAGGAGGTGCAAAGTCTGCTGGAGATCCCGAATGGGCTCTGGGTTGGAGCTGGACCTCCCCAAATTTCTGGACTTGAATTCCAGGATCGAGGCTTGTTTCTTCATGCACCAAGGCCTCATTGGCGCTTTGGCGGGCATCTTCGGTAGCAGTTTCTGGCGTAAAGAAGTCCGCAAGAGTTTGAGTACGCCGAGTGTAGACGCGTACTACCGGGGGAATGATATCCTCCGGGTTTTCTGGATCACCGTGTTGGAGTAGTGGAGACTCGGCGATATGTGAGAGGCTTGTTGGAGCAAACGTATCATCGTTCGTTCCGGCCATGGCAAACTTAAAGCAACTCCTTCAAACGTACGGATGAAAGGAGAGGAGGTCCCACCGGGCATGCCAGAAATCTGTAGGCGCGGAAAAAGATATGGGTCGTCTTTATTGCGCATCACACGAGATTACAGAGTGCGCCGGGACCCGGGGGCTCGGGTGTGACGAGTCTGGGTGCGGCGAGTGTTGATCAGGAGATTATGGGAGAGATCCTCTGGAGGGTCCCTTTGATCCGCGTCTCCACGTGGTATTCGTGCGAGAGCTCTAAAGGGGTTGCCCAGGACAGAGGTCTTTACAGGGTAAGGGTTTCTTGAGAGGCTAAGGAGTTTCCGCCGTTGCTTTTGTCCCGTCCGTGCTTTGCGCTTTCTCGGCTAGGGAGGCTTTAGGCTTCGTTCCTTGGTCTTCGTGTCTTCCTCATTCCTTGCTCGATCTCGGCGTCCTTGATCGTCGCTTCGCGGCGTCGATCGTGTTTTTGGTGTCAGCTTTGGTTTTAGCTTTCGACTTTGGCGTAGCTTTGGCGTGGCTCTGGCTTTTGTTTTGCTTTGGCGCTTGCGCTTGAACGTAGACGGGTAGAGACTTGCGATGCTTTAGTTCTTCCGGACTTCGCGTCGTATCGGCTCGAACGTGCGGTGCTTTGCTCATGACCGGCGTAGTTGCTTGGCTTTGACACGTGCGTTGCTTTGGTGCAGGCTTTACCGGTGCGTCTACTTTGGCTTCTGGTGTTGGCTTTGACTTTAGCTTTGACTCGATCTTCTTCTCGAACGGCGATGGCTACTTTTTCAGGGCTTCTTTATTCTTCTGGCTTCCTCGACGGTTGTGGCATCGGCTGGCTTCTTCTCCGGGCGTATTTGGCTTGATCGGAGTTGAAGGTTTCTTGTGGAGATAGTGGGTGTAGCACCGATCTCCGTGTGACGGTTGTAGCGTCGGCTTTTCTTGATGAAGACGGCGGGGGTAGCACCGATCTCCGCACGACGGTTGTAGCGTCGGCTTTTGTTGACGAAGACGGCAGGGGTAGCACCGGCTATAGGCCTTCTTCTCCCAGCTTTCTTCTTTGTGCAAGGAGTTGATGCCTTTGTTGAAGACGACGGGTGTTGTCGGCTTCGATCTTCTTCTCCGGCCTTTGCTTATGGCGTCTTCGGAGCTGATGAAGATCGTTGGAGCAGTCGGGGTGATGACGACTCCGGGTCTTCTTCTCCAAGCTTTCTTCTTCGTGCGAGGAGTCGAAGTTGTGATCTTCGAGTGCAAGGTCTTCACGTTGATGAGGACTTGAAGGGCCAAGGATTCCCGTAGGACGTGCTTGCCGTACCTCGTGAAGCCTTCGGTCTTCGAGCGTTGGAGGTTCTCTTGCAGAGCTCTTTCGTCTTCAGCCTTCGGACCCTTTGTGCCTTCCCCCACCCCTTCTATTTATAGGCAAAGGGGGGTGGTTGGGGGAGATATGGCTGAAATCTTTTTGTTTCATCCGATATCTCCCCCCATAACTATCAAGATATTGTTCCTTTATCCGAGAAAACAAACTCGATCCCTTCTTTTTTAGTTGGGGTGGTTACGGGCTAGATATGACTCGATCTTCGAAGATTGAGTTGTTATTTTTTGCACTTTTGGATCGGATGGCGACACGTCATCTTGTCCGTTGGATCGAGGGATCGTCGCGGATCTACGGCTGCGTAGACGTCCACGCCACCTCCCCCCGCATCGAGGCGGTTTTAATTTTTTTTCTTTTCTTTTCGTTTCTTTTCTTTTCTTTTTCTTTTTCTTCTTTTTTTTTTCTTTTTCCTTTATGGCCGGCCCCACCTCCCCATGGGGAGGGGGGCACGGTTTTCAAGAAAGGGGGGGCCGGTGGGCCCCCCTTTTGTGCTCGAGTTGCGGGTCGGGTGGACCCGTTTGCTTTGAGTTGGGCCACGGTGCGCGAATTGGGTTTGCACGCGGGCCGAGTTCGCATGCGGGCCGTTCGTGTGCGGGCCCAATTTCGCATGAGGGCCGTTGTGTATGGGCCGAGTTGCGCATGTGGGCCGAGTTGCATGCGGGCCGTTGTGTGCGGGCCAAGTTGCACATGTGGGCCGTTGTGTGTGGGCCACGTTTATGTGTGCGAGTCGGGTTCGACCCGAAGGCCGTTTGATGCGGACCTATTTTACGTGTGCAAATCGGGTTCGACCCGTGGGCTAATTTCAATGTCCACAACTCCGATAATCCTTAGTCCCTCTTATTACTGGTGCCATGATACGACTCGGGCGGTGGGGAGCACCGTCAGATCCCGATCGATCATCTGACTAGGGTTTGATGACTTGTCATCTATAACACCACACACCTTCCGTTGCTATGCCTAGCATCCGGAATATCGTCAGTCATACTGACAACTACCAGGCCTGGGTTAACTGTGTGGACAGATTGACTCATCAAACCGCACCCATCCAACACTGGACGTCGGATAACCTGTAGGGATTACATGTCACTCAAGCGCCAGCCGGGTAACCCAACATACCTTGGTATTGGACTATGGAAGGTCCGCACACGTTGGCATATCAAAAGCACCACACAACTGGTTAGCCCAGTGTACATGGTCCCTCAGGGTTAAGGACAGATTATCTATAGTAGTAAGACGGTTTATGCACCAGTGTCTAAATCACTGAACTGTGCACCGTCTTGGTTCCTGCTCAACACGATCATCGTGCTTGGTCAGGTGAATGGAAATCCCACGTTCCCGTGGTGGAGACTTTACCACATCCTCTACCTGCCAACAGCTTGTTCTCGGTGAAGCGATCGGCATCACCTAAGCTGTGAATTAGTTCTAGGTCTACACAGAACTGGTCCACTGGGTCTCTCAAGCATGGATCCTCCATGCGCCTCAGTGGCCTACTGTGTTCCCTAGGGTCCTTTTATTATATGAGAATTATCATATACCATAGTAGTATTCTAATTAAAGCAATAACCAAAGTCATCTTTATTAATGTTAATACAGAAAATCCACGCTAAGGACACACGAGCTACAACAAGCTACGTTATGTGGCAGCCGACACCGAATGTGAGCTTCGACGGTCAATAATTTATGTCAAAATACAGTTAATCACCAAATTTGACGGGAACGGACATAATTATTCAACAAAAAATAACGCTCTGTCCCCGTGCTCTTCTCCCGCTACTCCTTTCTACGAAAACACTTTACAAAAAAAAGTATTTTCCCACCCACCCTCCCCCTCCCCAAAAAAAAAGCACTGCCCCCTTGCTCTTCTCCCTTAACCCATGGTCCCACATAGGTAATAATGCTACAAAACGCGGTATCAATCATAAATTTATCGGCGACAGCCCCCATATTCGTCTACGGTGGACATTTTAGCGGGGCAACTATGTTTCTTGGCCGCAGACGCTGCATGTGGGCGTTGCAATCGAACCCCACCCCCTAATGTGCTTCAACGGTCGATAATTTTGTGTCAAAATACAGTCAATCACCAATTTCGACGGGGATTGACAAAATTATGTAAAAAAAAAAAATTTGTTATGCCCAATGCTCTTCTCCCTCTAATCTTCTCTATGAAAACATCACCCACCACTACTTTGAACCCATCTATAGAACACCAATCCTACCATATACCGTATGAAGGAATGCATAAAATGCTTTGAATCATTCGGTTTCAAAAATATTCAAATAATCCTTAAAAAAAAAAACAATTCAAAGGGAAATTACATGCTCAAAATTTCTTAGAGGTTTGTGTTGCCATCACCGACAAACAGATCCAATCTCCAGTCTTCCTCGTTGCTATACGCCGTGGCTAGAGGAAATCGGGGAAGGGTGAGGCGGATTCAATACTCCCCATGGATGCGCTTGCGTGTGGATAAGACTTTCAACACAAACCTTTACCATCAACAAAAAATCCTAAAGACTGAAATCCTCAATTTTCCGGAAGGTAGTGATAAATTTTTTAACGCAAACCTAATTATGATAGGAATCCTCTAGCTCCTTTGATGCAACATCTTCTTTTGTTGCTCAATTGAATTGTTGAAAACGTGAAATGGAACTCATACCGAAGTGGACATACCGAAGAGGGTAGGGCAGCCGTTGTGGCTCGTCTGCACGCAGGGGAGGAGGGGATACCCGAGATGGCAGGGGTAGCTATTGTAGCTTGCTGACACCAAGGGGAGAAGGAGGGGTGGCCGACAACGCTACTCCTTCTCTCTCTCTCTCTCTCTCTCTCTCTCTCTCTCTCTCTCTCTCTCTCTCTCTCTCTCTCTCTCTCTCTCTCTATGTGTGTGTGTGTGTGTGTGTGCGCTGTATGTGTGTGTGTGTGTGTGTGAAGGGGGAGAGAGAGGGAGAGGGAAAAGGAAATCAGGATCTCAGGGTTGCTCCTCTTGTTCCTTCTATGTTAAGGCCAGACGGAATTGGGGGCCTCGTTAAATCCTTTTCCTAATCGGTGTTTATAGCGAGGAAATCACGGCCGATCAAAACGCACAATGACCGATCATGTGTGGGCAAGAGAAAATGGGTGCTTTAAGTGCACATGAAACGTAGAATGACTTGTCATCAAACACAACGTTCTTTTCTGATGGACGATCGAACATATCTTGATACAGTGGCATGCTTGTAAATAAAATGAACGCGCTAAAACATGTATTATAGATTGTTTTCTTCTTTAAGTGTGTTGCAACTCTCTCTTGGATTCTACACTTCACCTGAGTCGTCTCGCCTGAGAATTCTTGCCGTTGTCGTCATCCAGGTACAATTTGTAACTCACATGGTATTGACAATTTGACACGTTGCCGCAACAAATTGATGCGTTGCTATGAGCCTGTGAACATAAAGGTTTTGGATTTCTACCATTAAAAATTTTATATTTATGAAATATCTCAATATGTTAAATTGTTGTATGCCCCTCCCTCTCCATGAAAAAATTCTGGCTCCGCCACTGCCCCCCGCCTGCCCCCATCACCGCCACCCGATCCCATGCTACACACCGGACTCCACCATCCTTGAAACCCTAGATTTCCCCCTCGTCCGCGAGCCTAAAATTTTGCCATCCTTGAAACCCTAGCTTACCCCATCAACGTCCGCAGAGCTCAAGTCGCTTTTCTCCAACTTTTTATTTTATTAGCTTCCATCAAACATATTCTTGATTACCTCTAGGTATTATGTTTCCCACAACCGTAGTCCCACTGGAAAGGCATTTCTCAGCCAGTCCACGTGGGTTGGTGGTTGCCCACAACCGTACTCCCACTGGGTCGGTGGTGGTTGCCCACAACCGTGGTCCCACTGGAAACGCATTTATCAGCCAATCCACGTGCGACGAATGATACGCATCCAAGCCGTGTATACCACACATAGGGAGCGATGCATGAGGGATGACGCCTTGGGAAAAACTTTCAGCACATCCTGCGTACTATACAGCCGCGGGGTCCACTACGATTCAAAGACATGGGATAGTGGCCCCCAGCTCTCAAAGCGTGCTGATAGGCTGTTGGGGTAAGTGGGCCCCCAGCTCTCAAAGCGTGCTGATAGGCTGTTGGGGTAAGTGGGCCCCACGGTTGTATTGTACGCAGTATGTGCTGAAAATTTTCCCGACGCCATGATCACGTTATGGCTGTTCATCGCGATGAGCGCAAGCACCCATCCCACGGCTCATGCGTCGTGTGGATGCAGCCCATGCACACACGGCGTGTAAGCATAGCATCGTTGTCCACGTGCTCCCGCTTCGCATTGACAGCCCATCAGATTCCACGGTCCCATCCCGTGGAGGAACGTTTGTCCCGTACCGTCCATCGCACGTGCCATTTGAACTCCTCAGTGTTCCGCTCGGTGCGGGATTCCCATCGGCCGTCCACCCGACGAACCCCACTCGCCTGGGTGACGTGGACGTCAGATCGGAAACCGGCATAAAAGCTACTATGCGGTTCAACCGTACAAGAGTTTATTATCACGTGCGACTTATCCTTTGCCGTTCCCAACTGGCACTGGCACTGGCGTGCCGCGAAATATCTCCAGTTCGCCACGCGCGGGACAAAACAGACCCAACATATGACCGCACCGCCTACTATTCTGCGCACCTCCCATGGCTTCCTTCGGATCCTAATACCCGACAGGCCGCCATAAAACCTCGTCTCTCCCACTCCTCCGACATTTGTTAGGAGAATCGAGACCCCATCATGGGATCCTCTAGATGGGTCGCTTTGATCCTCCTTCTGGGTCTGCTGAACGCGGCGCCGGCCGTTTCGTACGCGCCGGACGCCGCCGGATTCCTCCGGCGGGCGAAGGATCCGGAGTTTCTCGACTGGATGGTCGGGGTGAGGAGGAGGATCCACGAGAACCCGGAGCTGGGGTACGAGGAGTTCCAGACGAGTGAGCTCATTCGGCGGGAGCTGGACCGAATGGGCGTCCCCTACAAGCACCCGGTCGCCGTCACCGGTGTCGTCGGATTCATCGGCTCTGGAAAGCCCCCCTTTGTCGCCCTCCGAGCGGACATGGATGCCCTCGCCATGCAGGTTGCCCCCTTTCTGTCTCCAATCTTGTGCGAGTGTATATTTATTTCATAGATTCTTGTTTGATCTTAATTACTCCTTGTATGATTTTTGGGATCTTTAGAGTGTTGTGTAAGTTGGGCACTGTCTGGTTTTCAAGAAATCTCCATCATCTTCAACCCTGTTGAAAATTTCAAATTCCCAATGTTAGTTGCCTTCGTCCTTGGGATTTGTGTGATTGTTTGGTTTTTGGGAACTCTTCCGCAAAGATCGAGGAAGAGAAACCCCTAATCTTGCGAGGAATTTTGGCTCAAAGTTTTGATTTGAGAATCTGTGGAATGTTGATTTATTTAAACCGACAATCCGAATAGTTGTATCCGCTTAATTTACTTGGATTCGTGTTCTTAATTCCCATCCTTCTAGCTTTTGTAATTATGTCTATTCGCCCGATTGTTTGCCCTTATCCTGAATCCCATCTCCGTGGCAATGGATAGGAAAGTGTGGAGTGGGAGCACAAAAGTAAAGTCCCCGGGAAGATGCATGCCTGTGGCCATGATGCACATGTTGCAATGCTGCTAGGAGCTGCAAAGATCCTTCAGGAGCATAGCGACGAGTTGAAGGTTTGCTGTTAGTTTAGAATCTTCCATTTTATCTTGAACCATTCATTAATTTGCTATTTAGCAATTAAAGTTGATTAAGATAAGAATAAGGTAGAATACTTTTTGCTGCATCGCATGTTATAGTTGATTATATTATATGGTAAATTGGAATATTATTTTAGTATTTCCTTGGAGAGAAATTGTTGTTGCTGGATGTATGTTTTGGAAATTATTTGTGTACCATGTGTGAAGAATAATTTTGTCCTTGTGGTACATCATTAATTTTGTGTTCAACCAATCTTTGAATAAGATACCCAAGAATTATCTCAGAATCTTTCTTCTATAGGCCAAGATTGATTTAGTGATTCTTCCATCAGTTGGAAGATGTGCCGGCACAAGATAGTCCTAGGATTGAAACTCGCAACAAGAGTGAGAGAAGTGCCCTGATTTTTAACAACCTCATAGATGGAAAGGCTCACCACTAAGGCGAGAGAGAGGACCGCCACTACAAAGCGGGGGGAAATATGTCGTAGCACTTATTCGACCCTTGACCAAGACCACGGATTTCTTGTCTTACCAACTGAGCTATCAGTTGGAGAAACTTTATTTCTCTCAGAACCATTGAAAGGGTCAATCTCAATGGAATTAGATATCATAGATAGAATATTTCTTGTCTTTCTTCAAATATATTGCTCCTGCTTTTATAAAATGAGCAGTTATTTTACTATTAGAACATACTATTCTATTATATCAATTGTTTGTCCATGTTAACTGTGGATGCAATCTGAAACAATTACACACTTTTACATTAGTAGGCTTGCTCTACATATTACTCGCCTTTAATGGCTATGAGGAGTGAGGGAAAA
This sequence comes from Chamaelirium japonicum, assembly GCA_947650365.1. Classification (NCBI taxonomy): domain Eukaryota; kingdom Viridiplantae; phylum Streptophyta; class Magnoliopsida; order Liliales; family Melanthiaceae; genus Chamaelirium; species Chamaelirium japonicum. The sequence goes on along the minus strand of OX393556.1, from coordinate 72,466,994 downwards.
GTCTTGTTGCTGTCTTATTTTCTTTACTGGATTTCATCCAATTGTGTAATAGTCGATTGGGCAATGGTCGATGCAGGTAAGAATGACATTTGAATTGATGCTCTCTGTTAAGCTATTACAATTCATCTTTCTTAATCTTCCATTCAGTCATTATTCTTTATGCGGACCGGCATTTCATAAACTAGTGCATGTTGTAAAAATGGGTTATAAACATCCATTCTTGATCGAAAGTTCCTCTATCAACTCTCGCCATCAGTCCTATCTTGGGTATTTGATGGTTTATGCTTTGAAAATATAGATATAATTCATGAGAAATTTTCTTGAGAAGTGATCCTGGGTAGTAACAAGATAAAAAAAAAAGATTGATCTCTTTCTATAAAAATCTGTCTGTTGATTTGACTTTTGACAAAATTGTCTTTATGGTTCATATTCTTTTTGAGCGCATATTAAGAAAGTTGTGACGATATCACAAATCAGCCAAACCACTACCCCAAAGCTAAGTCCCATCAGCTTCCTCATTTTACCATTGTAAGTTCAGCATACTTTACAACTTCAGTTATGATCCCGTTGGTTATAGTATGACAAATTCAATATCTACATCTCGACTTGAAATGTACGCAGGAAGAAAATTTTATGTTCCATGTCCGACAGTTTCTCAGTTTTATTTGAGCATGGTCTTGTTGCTATTAGAAAGGCTACTTTTACATACACTCAAAAGAAGCTCTCACATGCTCTTGTTACTTTCTTCTACACCAAAACTCGAGGGAACTGCTCGTTTTTGTTTTGTTTGATGAGATTCTCAAGGAGTCATTGTCATCCATGAACAATTTCTGCTCTACTTCAGATCAAATATGGAACATGGCATTTGAGATATTATTGCTTCAAACTGGTCCAAAATATAAGTATGGCAGTTTTCCAATAGTTGCATAGTCAACAGTGAGGATTGCTTATGGGCAAAGCCAAAATTGTGTTACAGAGTTTTTTGCAAATCGATCCCGAAATACTCACCTAATTGTCGCAATGTCATTATTTACATATCGATTCTCATAAACATATTAAGTTATGTATATCCATCCCACCATTATCATCTGTCGATGGAAGCTAGCTTAACTATGATCACCTCGTAACAATAACTTGAGGTCCAAATGACTATTTTACTCCCATGGTCATCTTGAATTTCACTTAACCCCAGTCTTGTCCAGCAAAAACAGAAAAAAAAAAAAAAAAACCTAATCTTTGTTGGACTTTTCCCCCACAACCATTATTGTAGCCGTCGACCGCCCACCTGCACCGCAGCCACCACCCACCTAGCACCAGCACCACCCACCACCACCTCTCACTACCCAACACCATCACTTGCCACCCAGTGCCTGACACCACCGCTAACCACGGACATCACTAGCATGCCCTAGCGCTCACCAACCACCACCCACTGCCCACCACCACCATTACGCATCGCCGTCTACCAGTATTACCGACCATCATTATCCGCCGCCCAACATCCCCACTCCTACTCATCACAGTCCACTATCAGCATCACCCACTATCACCACTGCCACCTCCACCGTTGTGAGCCATTCCCATCGCCCACCGCTCTGCCACCACCCATTGCCCAATGCCACCATTCACCACGGTCCATCACACCACACCACCACTACTTACTGCCACGACAACCACCCATCGCACACCACTCATCCCAAACCACTACCACCACCACATGCCACATGCCACATGCCACATGCCACCACCATCGTGGAGAGGAGTGGAATTGAGAGGATGACTATTAGGAGAAGGTTAACATCAGAGAATGAATCGTAGTTTGATATTTTGTTTTTGTAAGGGCAATTTCGCCTACAAAAATCCAACATTTGAAGCAAATGGTCCCTTTGATTTGGATATTTGTTAACCTCAAGGGTGAACTTTCATTACTACAACAGACTTCAAGGGTTGATATGCAAAAATTGAGTTTGCAAGGGTTAATACACAGTTAGCCATGTTTTCAGCTGTCGATTTGCAAAAATCCCTTTGTTAAAAGGGATAAATCCGATTGATTCTTGCCCATGTGGTTGCTTCTAAGTAGTCCTATTTCAGCTTGGTTTGAAGAATACATTTTTGAACTAATGGAAGTTTACATGGATTAGCCATCACAATTTTCTGAAAAATGACACGACCATGGTTTATTTGCAAGCTGGTTGAGTGATTTATAGGTTAAATCAAGCCCCTAAGTTACTTCAATCTCATAAGCACTGTTATTTTCTGTAAGGCAGCCCTCTGTTTTTTAAACTATTACTAGAGTTCTGGTGATCTCTCTATTAAAAACAAATAGATCATCTCTCTTCATTCTATGTGGTTGATATAATCAACATAGGGATTCATATGGATAAGGTTTCTTAATCTCAAAGTTAACCTCTTCAGTTAGTTTGCCTTCAAAGATTTGGACCTAGTCATTATTTCACTGATGCTGAGTGCTTCAGACTAAGAGAGCCTCCTCAACTCAGTACAAGCATACTGGAGAATTTCTAGGGAATCTGACATGTAGTTTGATTGCACCAGGGAACGGTGGTGGTTCTCTTCCAACCAGCAGAGGAAGGCGGCGGTGGGGCGCAGAAGATGATAGAAGCCGGAGCTGTGGAGAACGTGGACGCAATTTTTGGGTTTCATGTTTCTCCGGATCTACCTGTTGGTGTAGTGGCATCCAGGCCTGGACCAGTGATGGCTGGGAGTGGGTTCTTTGAGGCAGTAATAAGTGGGAAGGGAGGCCATGCTGCGATTCCTCAGCACACGATCGATCCTATTTTAGCTGCATCCAACGTGATCATGAGCTTGCAGCATCTTGTTTCACGTGAAGCTGATCCCTTGGACTCACAGGTATTCATTTTAGTCCCATATTTTTATATCACAGAAACTAAGTAGATATGCAAATATATTTACTTTGAGCCTCTCAATTGTCGCCTATATTCTCTTAAGGCATGGTGCATATTTCAATTTTCAACCCAATGAGCAATCTTTCTTCATTTCAGTCTACAGGGTTGTATTAAATCGCTAATCCTGTTATATACGTAATTACGGGAAATAACAAAGACAATCGAGTCAAATATAGTGGATATCTGTTGCCAATCTCTTACCATTGAGGCAAGCTGGTTCTCTTGTAGGGTTTGTGATCGATTGTAACCCTATTTAGCTAAACAAAATGTGTTTGCCTCTTAACAAGCCTGAAACATCTTGCCATTATTTCACAGCAATTACTAAGAATTGCCAACAATGCTGCTCCACCTAAATCCTTTGGTGATGATTTTCATGTCATACACAAGCTTTGGATTTATTCATGAAACTTTTATCCTTGTGACCGAGGTTCAAAATTTTCATTCCGACCCCTCCAAAGAACGGTGTATTTCGTGAAATACTGTGCAATATTGCGATATTTCCGGTGTTTGGAAAAAGCGAAACATTTCACGATTTTTTTTAATGAAATATTTTGATTTTTTGTACCTTGCTTGTGACCATCCTACAAACTTGGTTTCATCTAAGCTTTTTTAATACAGGTGGTAACGGTAGCGAAATTCCAAGGAGGTGGTGCATTTAATGTCATCCCAGATTCTGTTACCATAGGTGGAACTTTCCGGGCCTTCTCGAAGGAAAGCTTCTTCCAACTCAAGCAGCGAATCGAGGAGGTACGGCATCTAAGCACAAATAATGCGACTTCTTGCATGCATGAGATGATTCCGTTGGTTAGACAAGTAGATAACTGGGTCAAATTTCATACAATATCATTAATCTACATTGACTAGTAGCCAAACAGGCATCCATTAGACCATAAATAACTGGGTCAAATTATTATTATTATTATTATTATTATTTGCAAATTAACTGGGTTAAATAGCGAAGAAGCTATTAGTAGCCTACATTGACCAGTGGATGAATCAGTCCTGGGATCTCAATTGGTCAGATAAAACCATCTAATGCTAGAATTAAAAAACCATTTGGATTGAACACCAAAAAGAGAGCCTTACCCATAAAGTGTTCTCTCAAAGGTCCAAACGGATAGCTGGAATTATAATCTAAACAGTTCCGTTGCCTTTCGTGTACCTACCACCACGAACGAGGCCATAAATTAAAACTCATATGGCTTCTCACCAAAGTCGATAAACAATCATTGTCAATTAAACAAATTAGCATCCTCGGTAGTCCGAACAGCTGATTTGCGGATGCCAATGATTGTCTATGTGACTTGGTTGGTGATTCAACTACCAGAAAACAATATCAGCACATTATTCCGAATGCCAACTGCGAAGCCCAGCTATGCTTCAAGGGCAAATTACAAAAAAAAATCTCCCCTGAACTATACACCTCGTTTCATATTGGTCCCTCAATTGCATTTAGCCCCCTCTGGCAACTTTTTATCCTGAAAATACCCTTGTCAAATTTCTGTAAGCCCCGAATTATTTTGAAAATATTTTAACTTATACTAACTAGGACACCTCAAATATTTTGGAAATATTTAACTTTACGTACTAGTACAAGGGTATTTTCGGAATAAAAAGTTGATGGAGGGGTCTGCATGCAGATGGAGTATAGTCAGGGGAGGTTTTCATGAAAAAAAAAAACCATCATCTAACATTAATGCTCCTGGTTTCTGGGGATGGTAGGTTATTGTGGGACAAGCGTCTGTGCAGAGGTGCACTGCGACCGTGGACTTCTTCACGGAAGAACGCCTGTTCTTCCCCGTGACGGTCAACAGCAAGGACCTCCACGAGCACTTCAGGAAGGTTGGCGGGGAGATGGTCGGATTTGAGAATCTCAGAGATAAGCAGCCCGTGATGGGAGCAGAGGACTTTGCGTTCTTCACCGAGGTCGTCCCCGCCGCGTACTACTACTTTGTGGGGATGCGGAATGACTCTCTCGGACCGCTGCACAGCGCTCATTCACCGCACTTCACGGTTAATGAGGAGGCACTCCCCTATGGTGCAGCTCTCCATGGGTCCCTGGCGGCGCGGTATCTTTCTGAAGCCGGGGTGGTGCCTTCAACTTCTGAAGAGAAGGTCCATGATGAATTGTAGGTTCTTTTTTTTTCTCCTCCTGTGGTGTTTGAATTGTAGACTGTATTTTGGTGGGTTCTATTATGTTTACCAGGAGAGCTCTATAAAATTGTTGAATGTGAAAAGTATCAATGAAAACACAGGCTCTGAGGGTGTGATCTGACCCAATCATCGCTTGCCGATGAATGATTTGTGCCGATGAATGATTTGCGACGGTGGCTCTCATGTAGTCCATCTTCCTCTCTCTTAATTTATTGACCTAGGTTCTCTTTTTCGTCTCTTGTTAATGTACGACGAAGGCGTTCCAATCATGGATAAACTTATCAATCTATATAATAAGCTACGGTTTTGTGGGGGGTACAAACAACGATCAGGATCTGTCTTTGAGAGGGGGATAGAATAAGGGGATGAGATAAATTGGTGTTAGAGCGAGTCAGATTCATCAAGGAAGAGGGGAACGGCTAAGATTGAATCGAGTTAAAATGTGGGGATGAAATTAAGTGGAGAAAGTAATAAATTAGTGAAGGGTCTGACTGTAAAAAAAAAAAATTAACAATCGTTTGGAGGGCTTTCGTGTTAAAAAAAATAGGGATATGTTCGGTATTGATCCGATTGTTCACGTCTTTTCTTGCCAAGGGTTATTTTCCTACGGCTGACACCTATAGGTGGTCTCCCTCACCTTGCCAAATACTGAAGTTTTTTATTTAACCCTTCTCTCTCTAATTCTCTTCTCTCTCTCCGTCTCATCCTATCGATCTCTCCTCTCTCTCTCCCTTCCTTAATCCTCTCTTTCTATCTCTCTTTCTCTCTCTAAATCCCTATCATCCGATCGACATTCTCTCTCTTTCTCTCCTCAGTAAATCCCATCTATAGAGACCCCCGATCTCACCCCTCTCTCTCCTCTCGCCTCTCTCTCTAACGAACCTCTCTCTCTTCCTAAAAATTTGTCGCACCCTCTCCCATCTTCATCCGATCCCAGCCGCCCCCGACCCCATCTCTCTTTCTCTCTCTAAATCTCTCTTCTCTCCCTCTCATCCGATCGGCTCGCTCTCTCGCTCCTCTCTCTCCATTCCTTAATTCTCTCTTTCTCTCTCTAAATCCCTCTCATTCGATCGACTCTCTAAATCCCTCCCATCAGATTGGACACCCAATCGTAGCCGTCCGTAGCCATGCAGAGACCCCCCATCACACCCCTCTCTCTCCTCCCATTTTTCTCTGTAACTGAACCTCTCTCTCTTCCTAAAAATCTGTCGTACTCTCTCCCATCTTTATCTGATCCCCAGGTCGCTATCCCCTCCTCTCCGACTCCCTCTCTCTCTCTCTCTCTCTCTCTCTCTCTCTCTCTCTCTCTCTCTCTCTCTCTCTCTCTCTCTCTCTCTCTCCGTGGTTCGTCCTTGGCCTCCGGTTAGTCTCTCTCTCTCTCTCTCTCTCTCTCATCCATGCCATACATGCAGAATCCCAATCCGCCGACCAACCCTCCCGTGTCCCCAGTCCTCTGACCACCCCTCTTGCGTCCGTCCGGTGTCCGTTCGACTACCGGTAAGTCTCTCTCTCGCTTAGCTCTTTGACTGTGCCATCGTCTAGTGCCGGCCCTCCATCTAATGTCGGTCCCCGGCACATATGAATCATATGATAGATGGCTGCCATCTTAGTAGCCACACCAACTCACAGCCCATTAATGTTTCCCTTTGGTAAAATCTACCCCAACCTTCAACCTTTGTGAACTGATCCTCTTTATCCCCTTTTAATTAGTTGTATTTAGTATAAATTTCATTACACCTATAAAGCTTGCCGAGTCATTACACCTATCAAACCCATGAAAAAGGTGTTTAGATCTCCTCCAATCAGTCGGCCCAACACATATCAGAGCCGCACGTGGTCATTGGAGTGCGTTTCACTTTTGGGTCATCAGGAATTGTGCGGCCGTGATGTGCGCCAGGGCCACCAACCGAAGCCAACTGATTGGAGGAGATCTGAACTCAGAAAATAGTATGGCCATGGGAGATGGACGTAATGCACGAGCACATGATGTTAGCACGGGTTTTTTGTTTGGTATAATACTAAGTGGGGAAGAGAGAGAAGATGACGCAAGGCCCGCAACACTTCATTTGCCCTGATCTTGGTTTTGGAGAAGATAAAGAAGACCCACAATTCTAAGATCATTCGTTCTCTCAATTCTGGTGAGGACATGAGTTTCAAATTTCATAAAAAATAAACCAACTAACAAACATCTGAAAAATCTAGATTCGGTGGAGTCGATCCTCTCAACTACCCGATCTTTTTTCTGTCCATTTGGTTTGCTAAACTCTTACTGCCCAATTCTTGGCTACCATGTCGTCCAAAAGATCTCTCTCTCTACCCCTCCTCTGTCAATTTTGTCTCTCGCTCGAACCCTTACCCAATGGATATGTTGCACTTTCTTACGGTCCATTCACCGTGTGACACGTAGACCACTAAATGGGCAAAAAGGGGTTGCAAGTGTACTGTACGTCCCATAGCAAAATACTTTCCCCCTAGCCAAAACTGGAGCGATCACCGATCGGGCTGGAAGTAACAGATGGTTGTTATTGAAGCCAAAACTGAATCACAATCGTTCTTTTGCATGCCATTTGGGGCTGAGTGGGACTCGGGTGCTGCAAACGAGCCACAATGATCGATGCCATTGCCATGCCAAGTTAATTAGCATGAGAGAGAGAGAGAGAGAGAGAGAGATATTTCGGGGGCGGGTATCAGATAGGTTGAAGCCAAAATTGAATGGTATTCGTTCTTTTGTAAGCCATTGGAGACTGAGTGCGATTCACCGATCGGGTTGGGTGTAACAGACGATTGTGATTGAAACCAAAACTCAATCACAACCGTTCTTTTGGATGCCTTTTAATAGGGGTTTAATGTACATGTATCTTTTTGGGATGGGTCTTAACTCAAACCAAACTATTTATCAAGATTGATGCTTAAAAGCATCTTCTATAAAGGGCTTATCGCTAACTCCCCTTTTTTTGTTTCAGGAATCGAACTAAAACCCTTTTAAATGCTAAAAAAGCAAGAATGACTATGTTCGACCAATTACCAAACTCTCATCCAATCAAACATCTAAAACACTATAGTAGTATTGTAGTAATGTTCAGTGACAATGCTCGTCGTCGCCCAATGTGAGCGCCCCCATCGAAGATGGCCACTGTAGTACCGACATGAACAAGTGTAGCGATGGAAACGGTCGACGATGGTGATGGTAGCAGTCGATGGAGACAACAAGAGGTTCGGGTATTGTTCTGGGTTTATGCTGCTCATTAGACAGGATGTGTTTTTTAGCGATGGTAGTGGTGACAGTCGATGGAGGATTCGAGAATTCCAAGCATCGCCTTGGGGGTGTGTTGCCGCCGAAGGCAGCTATTGCATTTCCAAAGTTGTTGAAGGCGGCCTTGAAATATTGTCACCTTTCTCAAAATATTGTCATCGCTCACGAAATATTGTTATCACTCTCGAAATATTGTTACCCCTCTCGAAATATTGTCGCCGCTCTCGAAATATTTTGTTTCCACCTTTAAAATATTGTACCTTTCCTCGAAATATTATCCTCGCCCTCGAAATCTTTTGCGTGCCAACAGACACGGGCATTACTAGTTATAAAATAGGTTGGACATTGATTTATCCGGGTAATGCCCTGAGTAAATGGTTTTTTAAGATTTATGGGTTTTTTTTTCCCCTAGTTTGATGGCACATCAATCCCACCAAAATTGGTAGGGCTTCGACATTATTTGTCCGAGCCATCTGGATATCCTAATTTATCCGATCACGAGAGAGGTACTCAGCCATCCAATTAATGGCAATAAAATACAGATTTGGACAGAGAAAAACAACATTTCACAATTTATTGCAACCTCTACATTGGCTATAATGTCCAACGTAAATTATGTTGGATGAACTCATGAGATCAGGAGTTGGGTTCTTGATAAATTGGGGAAATTGTGGGGGGGGGGGAGGGGGGGGGGGGGGGGGGAATTGGAGATTAAAGCATCCAGCAAATCAGCAAATCATGCTTTGCTCAACTCTTGAACACCATTGTTCCTCAACCAAGAAGAAAAGAAAAAGAAAAAAATAAAGTGGGATCATTAAATGACAAATTTTAACTGAGCGTATAGGGGGGGGGATCAACAAATAGTTTAAACTTCACAGACCAAATTGAAAACAACCCAGTTAGGTCTCTCCGTCATTGAGAAACCAAGGAATTGATCAACCAACAGAATTTCAAGCAAGAACAGAACAAAATTATGAAATCCATAAAGCAGCAGCGAATCCATCCATATTATGTTCATAAAGATCGAATATTTATATCATATATTATAATGCCTAAGACACGAATCGAACCATGAATACCCTAAAACCCATCAGATCCAAACAATGCTGTATCAAGGCTCAGACGACTGACTGTATGAAAGACTAATAGGCCTACATAGTAGTGCACCCGATACTCCCAGATCTGCTCCGACGACCGGAGGAGGAGGACTCCGCGACGAACGAGATCCGCATCGGAGTCATTCAGCGGCGGAGAGATGCCATCAGGAGCAACGCCGCAGAGCAGAGCAGAGCGGTCGCGGCCGGATAGGAGAGAGCCACGGTACCAGACGTGGGACTCGGAGCGGGGGCCTCCGCGGCGAAAACGGCGGTGCCGCAGGCGAAGGACACGACGGCCAAGACCGCCGTGAGAGCGGCGGAAACAATCCTGGAGTCCATGGATGCCATTCTCTCTCCGTCAGGGCTTTTCGAGGTTTGGGGGGGGGGGGCTGGGCACAGGGTTTGGTGGCTGGGTTGGTGGAAATGGGGAAGGAAGAGGGATTTTATAGTGGGGGTAACGAAGGGGGTTTCGGTCAGTGTTTGTTGGCCGGGCAGCTGCACAGCCTCACATTCGGAGGCGCGACAGCTGGGTTATCGGAGTCAGATTGGATTAGGTTAATATCTAAATCCAATCCGTTAAAGTAAAAGGGTTATCACTAATCGGATTTGTATCGTTATCGGATCACCGGATTAAAAAACTCGGTCCATATCCGTTAAGTATGGATCGGGTCCGATTTGGATATGGATCCGGTCCATTAACTGAGCTATATCGAACGGCTGATATCATACATTGAGTGCCGAATTCGCAAAAGATCAGTCGGATTCCGAACTCAGGACTCAGATGGATCATGATAAAATATGAGTCTCAATCAAAGGATCATGAGAATCCTTTATATATCGACCCTTAGGGTCGTAGATCTAAAGCAATGTAATATAACGATCAATAAATATAATATATTATGTTATAGTTTGTTGGATAGGGTTATTAACGGATTGGATTAACACATACACAAAAAGCAACAATAACTAGGCTTAAAATTTAGATTGTTATGAGTAGAAGCATGGACGAATATATTTTATTTTTAAAGAGATGATCTCATCAACTCCCTTATTTTTTAAGTTTTGTTAATACCCTGATCTATATCCTTTTTTGTAAACAAAATGTAGCTATTTTTTGATCATTTTACCTTTTGACTACTTGGTCTATATATGTCGCCATCCTGACGCAGGTCATCCTTCCTTTTTATCGTTGTCCTTATCCCCTCCCCCCCAAGTGATGGGCACCCATGATGACCAAGGGTAAAATGATTATAAAGTTGCCCTTTTAATTGCTTTTTTTACAAAACTAAGATATTTGAGGGGTTTATTTATAAACTTTAAAAGTGAGGGAGTTATTTGCAATATCAATATTTGCTAGGGGGTGTGTTAGAAAAATTTCTAGTTTGTAATCTCAACTTCTCAAGTACAATGTATCTTCTGATATATCTCTAGTCTGGTTTCCCTATGCCCACAACCGGATATGCTCTGGCTTTTTCTATTATATAAAAAATTACTACGCTACAATTCATTTATTTATGTGGAGAGAGAGAGAGAGAGAGAGAGAGAGAGAGAGAGAGAGAGAGAGAGAAGAGAGAGAGAGAGAGAGAGAGAGAGAGAGAGAGAGAGAGAGAGAGAGAGAGAGAGAGAGAGAGGGAGAGAGTATGAATGATGATGATGATGACATTTTTATTTATGGAGCGAAGAGAGGGGGGGGGGGGGGGGGGGGGGGGGGGGGGGGGGGGGGGGGGGGGGGCGCACCAGCACATTTTCTCACTTGGGAAAGCAAATGCAGAAGGAGTGCTGTCTATTGGGCCCATGTGTTGGTCTCCTATGTCTTCTTCCTCCCTTCTCTTTTTTTCTTTAATGGTTTTTTTTTTTTTTTGGTTTAGAAATGGGTAAATTATATGAACCTTTCCGCGCAGGCTGTCAATTTCGGACCCGGCACGGCAGACCGATACTGTTATATATTGTATCAGAGGTCTATCGGGTTAGATCGGGTCGAGTCGGACTGGGTCAACTAAATAAACCCCTATGTAGTAAACAGGTCTTATCGGGTCTACCCGTTATAAACGGGTCGGGTACGGATTTAGGATCTAGACACGATTTGTTAAACGGGTCGGGTCCGGGTCTAGAGGTTTTGGACATGACCTGCAACTAGACACGACATGAGCCCGACCCAACCCATTGCCACCCCTACTTCCGCGAGGTCTATCAACACTAAACAAATATTTCCTGCGATTTCAGTTTTACACTGTTCTACTTTGGCAGAGTTGTCCCTCCCAACTTTGTTAATGGATTAGACAAAAAGACGATAATGCTCTCATGTGAAAAAGAGCGACCGATACTCTTCCTCCAACACATTCTCCTCCTTCGATAGCTTCTCCTCCACCAGCACCTCAGTGAAGGGGGAGGAAGTGGAGGAAGGTGGAGGTACAGGTGGAGAAGGAGATGCCAGTTGAGGAGGTGGAGGAGGAAGATGAGATGTCGGTGGAGTAGGGATATGAGGGTATTCTTAGGTTTTTAAAAAATTAATTAGCTGATGTCAGTACCAGCCATTGGAGCAACTAACTAATAGCTAATGGTGGGGGAATCTGTAACCATCAATGAAAGCACATGAGAGTGCAATGTAATTACCCAAAACGCAGGGGAGGTCCGTGTAATTTATCCAGAGGTTCATGTAATTTACCATTTTTTATGTTTTTTTTTTAATAGACTCCTACAAACTAGTCTAATTGAGTATTAACCCTTGAAAACCTTATATTTGCTTCTCAACACTCATAAACATATAAAGTTGTTCATATTTCCCCACTGGTTAGCTGCCATATTATAAGGGTACACATACTCGGAATATTCCCATGTTGACAATTGGGTGTAAGCAAGGAGGGCTATCGAACTTGCCGGACGAGCATAAAGGGTTATCAGACAAGCATGGTGGGCTGGACGAGTATCAAGGAGAGACCAAAGTAGAGTTACGATACTTGCATTGAAAACAACTAAAATTAGCCGATGTAAGTGGTAAGTCACCCTTTGACCATAGATAAAATGACCATTTGAGCCTCATGTTAGAATCTCACTTTCTGTTAATGGATAGTAATGGTGGGATGAATATACCCAATTTTATATGTTTTGGTTGGTGGATATGCAAATATAAGGTTTCAAGGGTTATTACACAATTTGACTAGTTTGTACTGGTCGATTTGCAAAAAAATCCTCTATTTTTTCTCCACCCTAAGTTTCTTGTTAAGTCCAAGGTTACATCTGGACGGTCACAGCTTCTCTCCACAAAGCTCACGAGTTCGATACTGGAGCTTTCTTTCACTCTAGTGGCGAGCCTCCTGCACACAGAAGCCCCATCCAAAAAAATAGAGTTCAGATATCTTCTCCAGTCGGTCGGTGGGCCCGCACACATCACAGCCGCACAATGGCAGCCAACCAGAAAGTCAATCGTACCCCTGCCGAATGCATGCTGATGTGATGCGCACCGAGCCCACCGACCGACTGGAGGAGATCAGACTTCAAAAGAATAGGGTTCATTTGGTTTGGAGGATTTTTTTGGTAGTACAAACCTGGTGGCCATTTGAGCATGACCTGGAATCCTGAATGTCCTCCCTCACGAGGGCCGTCAGGATGTCCAGAACTTTCATGGTCCAGCAATCCTTCCCCTCCGATCCATCCTCGAGCCAAGCCGCAGCATCTCCAGTTGAAAAAAATCCAATATTTAAAGTTTTATTGATACTTGTGAGCTGCTCAGTACAAAATATGATAATTCGACCAAAATACACCCATCAGCCACCGCCTCTGACCACGTTGTTACTGTCGGTCACGGCTACTGCTGGCCACCACCTCCACCGATGTCACCAGTGCCGACCACCACCACTGATCACCGCCTCCACTTTCGCCACCGCTGCTGTTGATCACCACCGCCGCTGGTCCTCGACAACTACTACACCAGACCGAACAGCCGATTTGGAATCCCACCTCTACAACTACATCCAACAAAACAATGATTTTTAATTTCAATCATTACGAGTACATAGAAACTGGACCCAGCCCATATTTAGTCGGGTCCACCAACCCATTTGGTCAAAATACCCGAACTAACCCGACCCATTTATGTTGTGTTGGATCGGTTCTGAGAGTTATTCATCGGGGGGAGCTTCTGCAGTAAGAACTTGCTGACTCTGGAGGTCAGAACTAGCCATGGTATAATCCCTACCTGCATTTGAATCGGAGAATAAGTTAGAGCTTGAAGTTCTGGAATAAGAACTCGTAATCGTTACGTGGACTTGGTAGGACAATCGAGTCTCCCACTACCATGATTTCACCGGTCGAAACATCTCCTGCTTTCCAGGTCAAGAACTTCCCTACCAAACATAATGAGAGTCATCAACTCTCAGCATATAAAAGGTCAGAACAAAATCAGACACAAAACCAAAATTTAAAACCATGAGGTAATGAACCGACAAGGTATGAAGCTAACATTGACCATAATGCTAAGTCATTGCTATGATTTCGTAGCTGATTGGTATCCTTCACCATATTCATCAATTTAACATTCATAAAGACTAGAAAAATGTACTACGAACGCAATACTGAAAAATGAGCCTTTTAACTCTAATAATCTTTTTCATATCTCAATTTTCATTTCGATTTTAATTTTTTAATGTAAAATTTCTCTATTTTAGCCTAAATGATCCAAAAAAGTTGTTTTAGGCCCATGCCAAACCTGAAAACAAACCCAAACGGCAAACTTAACTCCTAGGATTTCCAATGAGCATTGTTGTCGAGTGCAGCTGCATATGCAGATGTGCAACCGCATATGTAAAAGTAGACCGGTATTTCAGTTATGCAAAGATCGCACATAGTGTATTCTGCGGTCGCACAATTTCATGTGCAGCTGAAGAGGTGCGAAGACCGCAAATGTGCATAGTATCCTATGCAGCCGCATAAGATTATACGGGTCACAAAATGTAGTTATGCGACCACACATCTACATTGCGCAGCCGCACAATAAAAAAAACACAACATGGATGTGCGATTGCACATGCAATCAACTCAATCTGAGTTGTGCGACCACACATCGCGCTTGACAACATGGCCAATTAGCCCAAGGGAAAGCATGCCATACTTGATACATCACTTTCGGAGATTAATGGGTGGGATAGGGATTGCATCCCCTCCTCCCTTAGTCGATTTCCTTGTAAAGGATCTAATTAGTTGCAGCATCGTATGGTGTTTCCAATGATCAATGCTCCATGGTTTCTATTTCTAGAGCACCAACTAAGTGTGGCGGATGGCTAGCCTATGGATCGTTGGAAGATATGTGGACGAATGGAAGTCTCCCATTCATCTCGCACATTGGACTTTGTTGCTCCTACTTTGCATAAATACTCTACGGGACAACATAAGAAGAGTTGATAGTAGGCAAAGCAAGTTACTTTCACTTGTTGGGAGAGCTCAGCTTATAAAGACTGTAATATAGTATTCAAGCTTCTTGGAAGTAGCCTCTAATATTCCTAGATATATGCTGAAAGTTATAAGGAGAATCTCATGTAATTTCCTTTGGAAAGGCAGGTTTCACACCATGAGCTAGGCAAAGATATGCAAAATGAAAGCAAAAGGAGAACCCGGCAACAGGAGGCTCACTGGTTGCAATGGTGTTTCAATACAAATTGCTTTTGAAGTCTCTCACCAGTTGTTCCTCTTTTTGGGATGTTTGGATGAATATAGGCACCTTCACAACAGATCAATTTGGGACATCCAAGAATCTCCGCTCAGAATGAGAAGTTTGGCAGATTTGAAAAGTCGGCCTATAGCTCAGATGTTAATGGTCAAACAAGCATTTTTTTATTTGAGAAATGATTACCGAGGAAATGGTTGTTCAAGACTGGTTTAACTGGTTAGGTTGGAATGTGTTGCATCAGGTTGGTAGGCCTCAAGAACATAAATGTTATTTATATGTAAATTAAGTAAAACGACATTTACTTAAATGTTATTATATTTAAATAAGCTGCTGAGAACCAGGTCATAAGCACACTTTTATAACTGGTCAGTCCAACACTTTCACTAATACATATGTGCCACAAGCTTGTCCTCAATTTAAGTAAATGTCGTTTTACTTAAGCTTGTCCTTAATCTATACTCCATTATCTTGTCCTCAATTGGTGCCACTCCAACACTCATTCCTCACTCTAACCCTCCTAGTTTTTCTGCACATCCACCTCAACATCCTCATCTCTGCCACGCCCATCTTATGAGCTTGAGCTCTCTTTAAGGGCCAATATTCTAAACCATATAAGTATATAACATTGCGGGCGTAATTGATGATTTGTAAAATTTACCCTTGAATCTTAAAGGCATGAGTCGATCGTATAGCACTCCCAGACCCCTCTCCACTTCATCCAACATGTTCTAATTCTATTGGATATATCAGCATCCATCTCTCCATTCTTCTGTATGACAGACCCAAGGGCCAAGATACCAAAAACAATCACATTGTTGTACGTCTTGGCCATCAAGTATGAAACGAGCTTCAATATCATTATTATTTTCATTAAAATTGCACTCCATATATTTTGTTTTAGCTCACTTATTTTTAAGCCCTTATCTTTCAAAGTTTTCCTCCACAATTCCAATTTAGTATTTAACCACATCCTTGTCTCATCGACTAACATTATATCATCTGCAAATAACATACACCACGATACTTCTTGAATATTAGCAGTGAGTGAATCATGAATTGAAATGGTCTAAAAAATTAGAGTTAGCTGGATTTCTGCAAGTCAGAAGGTACTTTGAATGTGGATATCATCTTCCTGAAGATTTGGCACAATCTAGCAGACGACCCCTCTTATACACAATTTAACTAATTTAACTATGGTCTTCTCCCATGATCTTAATGTGATATTAGAAGAGGGTAGACATTAGGGTGCATTAGAAGTTGAGCTCTATGTGCATTTTGTGTTTTCAATGAAATCAAACCACTCTTAAATGGGAAAAAAAAATCCCTCCATGAAAGGAAGCAAGGCAATGACCTTCCCTCATGCTGGTTCTAGAATACGTCTACCTAGAAACCAGCACCTAAGAACAACAATAGATCCTAGCAACCAATCTATCAAATCCAAGTTTCATTCATTTTAATGCGTTGATCAATTGAAATGTCATAGAACTATCACAGAAATTGTCTTTGATCTCGACACTTTTTACTTCACAAATTGTGAACTTCGACCAAAATATCTTGATTTCCAAGGCCATACATCAGCTAATATACCAAACATTTAGTCTTTTTTCCATGGTTTGGTCCACTTAAAACACAATTGGATAAAGGCAAGTTAGGTTTGATCCCATAACTCAAGATTACTATGGGCATTTATATAAACCAAGGGCAGGCTATGAAGCACGGGTACTCCGAACAGATACCGTACCAGTACCGGGTACGGGTACGGCATAATCCATACCCGGTACGGCAGACAGTCTTCGGTACGGCTCCGGTACGGCAGACAGTCTTTGGTACGGCTCCGGTACGGCAGACAGTCTTCGGTACGGCCTCGGTACGGCTCCGGTACGGCAAACAGTCTTTGGAGGGTGCCAATTTACTTGAAATTGCAAATCTATCACTTGATTAGCCCGATTTGGAGGCCGTGCTATTCGGAGATGATGATGGGAATGAACTTTGCTATGCATTTTGTTTTGTATTGCTACTTTGCTTGGTTTGGTTCTAATGTGATGGACCGTATCGCCGTATGGCTCATGCTTAAAAATTACTATACATGAAATTACAATGTATTTCTCGCATGAATGCATTACCATATCGTCGTATGGCTCGTATCGAATAATCTTATTTTTATGGTTTTGGAACTTTGAAGCTAGAGCATTAATGATGAAGAAATTATGGTTGCATTTGGATCTGATTCATATCTATAACGATATTATACTAAAAGTACATACATATATATATATATATGTATATATATATATATATATATTGTGTGTACTTTCTCTATCGGCCTGCCGGTCACCAGACCAAGGAGGCAGCACCCCCCCATCTCTCTACTTGGGTCGGCATGTCACCAGACCAAAAAAAAGGGGGGGGGGGGGGTCGGTCGGCCGGTCACCCAGACCAAGGAGGCAGCACCCCCCCCCCCCTCTCTCGACTTGGGTCGGCATGTCACCAGACCAAAAAGGGGGGGGGGTCGGTCGGCCGGTCACCAAACCAAGGAGGCAGCACCCCCCCCCCCCCCTTCTTCTCTCTACTTGGGTCGGCATGTCACCAGACCAAAATGGGGGGGGGGGTCGATCGGCCGGTCACCAAACCAAGGAGGCAGCACCCCCCCCCCCCTCTTCTTGGGTCGGCATGTCACCAGACCAAAAAGGAGGGGGGGAGGTCGGTCGGCCGGTCACCAAACCAAGGAGGCAGTACCCCCCCTCTTTTCTACTTGGGTCGGCATGTCACCAGACAGCAAAAGGGGGGGGGGGGTGGTCGGCCATGTAACAACCCCTCTCTCTCTCTCTCTTGTTAGGACGTGCAACGAGCTGAGGTGTGAAGCAGCAGTCGAACCCGGAGATCTCGGAATGCTGACTACGCTCCGAGATTTCCGGCCCAAGGTGACCAGGTGTCAACCGCGCGCCACGTCCTCACTACAGCGGCGGTTGAGCTCATTGCGGGGACACGCCACCCACCCGTTTTTCGCGGAGCGTCATAACCGTCACCCCGCCACTATAAAAGGGGACCTACCCCTTCAGCAGGAGGAGAAAGAATTCTGGAGGAAACACTGCCCGTTTCGTCCCAGAATTTGCGGAGCTGCGGAGGTCGGTAGGTAGGTAGCCAGAGACTGTCTGCGGAGGCCGGTCGGTAGCCAGATACTGTCTGCAGCGACCGGTAGCATGATACTGTCTACAGCGACCGGTAGCCAGATACTGTCAGCAGTGACCGGTAGTCAGGAGCTGCCTGCAGCGGTCGGTAGTTTGAGTGAAACTGCAGAGGTCGGTAGTTTGGGAGACCGGTCCTCGGGGTTTGTAATTGGGGTTAAGGTGAGAGATTGTAACCGAAAGAATAGTTTTAGTGCATTCTCGCCCCGCCCATGGTTTTTTCCCCTTCGACGTTACGAAGGGGTTTTTCCACGTAACCGCTGTCTTTTCTCTTCATTTGGCTCGTTGGATTGTGCTTGCCACCCGAACCGCCCGGTTCGACTAAGAACCCACCACAATCTTGGCGCCATCTATGGGATAGATAGTCTTCGAGACTTCCTACTAATAGCTTTCGACTGTAGACCCGTGGGTGTCGACCAGTCTGAGGCTACCTGCAACCAGCAGTCCACGACCACACGGTTGAAGAACGATGGCCGGTGGACCGTATCGTACCCGCTCGACGTCGCAGCTCCCGTCCGAAGCCGCGCCACTCGGAGATGCTAATGACGTCGGGCGTCTTGTTCAACCATCAGCGGACACGGAGCGCGCAGTCCCGCTGGTGAATCCCATACTGGGGGTCGAGAACTCCAGTCAAGATCCGGTAGCAACCCTGGCTCCACTAACCGGGGGTCTGTCGGAAGCTTTTTTGGCCACAATGATGATGACCCAGCAAGCTCTCACCACCCAGCTCCAAACGATGCAACGCAACTACGAGAAGTTGCGTGACTTCGTGCGGGCCGCACCGACGGGCGGTCTACTCAATCAGGGCATGTTGGCCCAAGCGGGACAGAGCCTCCCCACTCAAGCTGCCCCACCAGTGCAAATGCAGCCGCAACCAGTGCCTCAGGTGGAGGTCAGGGTTAATCGCTCGGTGGAGATCCGAAGTGCGAATCCCGACGGGCGAGACTCGAGTAGCCCGGAGCCTGCGGAAAGAAACACACGCCCGAGCTGCGTCCCGGCTAGGGGCACACCCCCGGCAGCCGCCTGCCTCCAAGCATCACTCGAAGACGGACTCGGCACAAGTGCATCGCCCGAAGCGAGACGGAGAACTTCATCGTCAACCGAGTGATAGTCATCACACTCGGATGACGCCAGCCAGTCGGCAGCCGGCTCATACTACTGACCGGAGGAGCGTACACGAACGCATTCGGGTACATGCGTCGGAGCGACTCGGGGAGCGAGAGGAGATCCAGCGAGACCGACCGGGGGTCCGAGCTCCCGACCGGTTGGAGGAAGTCGCCATCCGAGGAGCCGCACGGTCGCCGCTTGTCGAGAAGCTACTCCGGGAGCCATTCCCTCGAGGATGGAATCCTCCACGCCTTCCCAAGTTTGACGGATCGAAAGACCCGGTGGAGCATGTACTGGCTTTCCGGGATGCTCTGGTCCCGCACGAGGATGATCATATCCTCTGCCGGACCTTCGCCAACAGCTTGTCGGGAACGCCCCTCGAATGGTTCCACAAGCTCAGGCCCTCGTCCATCTCCTCATTCTCGGAGCTGAGCACGCGGTTCATCGACCAGTACCGATGCAATCGCCGGGAGCTGAAGACTCTGGAGTCACTCTTCGGGATGAGTATTACCCCGAAGGAGACGCTCCGACAATTCTACCATAGGTTCAGGTCCGAGTACCTGAGCTTGGCGGACGCAGATGGGCAGGATCGCATGGTGATCGCGGCCTTCAAGAACGCCATTCACCCTACCCAGCTCGTCAACGCGTCGCTCATCAAGCGAACCCCGGAGACGATTGACGAGCTGTCGCGACGCGTTGAGAAGTACATCAAGATCGAAGACGCGGACCGCAAGAGGAAGACGGTGGAAACCAGGGCCCCGCAACAGGGCTACGCCAAGCCAGCTGCCGTGAAGAACGTCAACAAGCAGCAGGGGGATGCGACACGGCACGAGGCGAAGCGGCAAAGGCAAGACAGGCCAGCGAGGCCACAGTGGAACAGAGAGTTCACAGTACTGAACGCCCCCATAGACCAGATCCTGGAAGCTATCAAGGGCGAACCATACTTTAAGTAGGCGCAACCGCTTGAACCCGGAGAGAGGGGAGCCAGAGATGCATCAAGGTACTGCGAGTACCACCAGGGCCAAGGCCACACTACCCTGCAGTGTCGGGCGCTCAAACATCATATCGAGGATCTCATTGAGGCCGGCCATATTGGCTGCTTCATTGACCTCCCTCAACGTAAGAAGACTAAGGCTGTAGGGGAAGTCCAGCGAGGAGCGACGGCACAGCGCTTACCGGGTCCTCCGCCAGAAAGGCGCCAGCTCCGAGAGGTAGATGCAGTCTACGGGTACCATGGCCCGGTACTATCATCAAATGCCGTCGACCGACAGGTGCGACGTATTGAACAAGCAAGGCAAGTCCACCATGTGGTACTCGACCCTGTCATCCGTCCCGAGCCAAGAGTGGAAGCTGCAGTACAGTTTTCGGCGGCTGATCTGGTCGGAATAGAGAGGCCTCATAACCATCCCCTGGTCACACGGCTCCAGATAGCCAATTGCCTAGTGAAGAGAATTCTGGTCGACGCCGGAAGTTCGGTAGATGTGCTCTTCCTCAGCGCCTTCGACGCCATGCAGCTAGATCGCGGACAGATGACCGAGTCGTCGTCGACGATAACGGGCTTCACGGGGGAGCTGCAAGGGTGGTTGGTGAGATCACCCTCCCAATCACAACAGGG
Organism: Chamaelirium japonicum; assembly: GCA_947650365.1. Classification (NCBI taxonomy): domain Eukaryota; kingdom Viridiplantae; phylum Streptophyta; class Magnoliopsida; order Liliales; family Melanthiaceae; genus Chamaelirium; species Chamaelirium japonicum. The sequence continues at coordinate 72,445,997 of OX393556.1, read as the reverse complement.
CATCTCACTAATCTTACCCGGTTCATTGTGATCGAAGCTCACTCGGCGTACAACATCATCCTCGGAAGGCCGTGGCTCCACCACTTGGATGCGGTCCCCTCGTCGGCCCACCAGGTAGTGAAGTTTTGGACCGACAAGGGCGTGATGAGCATTCGAAGTGACCAGTCCTCGGCAGCCAAGTGCGAGCTCAGTGCCATCCATCTGAAGACGACATGCCAAATTGAGGGAGGAGAACCAAGTGGAGGCGGCACTGAGTTGGGCATCCTCAACCTCTGGACTGTGAAGCAGAGTCAAGAAGCTCCAACGTTCCAGCCCCGCGCCCGATCAAGCGTAGGAGCGCGAGGAGGCCAACCCCTTGTGAAGACCGACCTGTCAGCTGAACTTAAAGAGCTGACAGTGTCGGGGGACCTGCTGAAGACCGACCTGTCAGCTGAACGTAAAGAGCTGACAGTGTCGGGGGACTTGCTGAAGACCGACATGTCAGCTGAACGTAAAGAGCTAACAGTGTCGGGGGACCTACAGAAGATCGACCATTCAGTTGAACGTAAAGAACTGAATGCGTCGAGGAGCTTGAAGAAGGTCGGTCAGTTAGCTGAACTTAAAGAGCTAACTGGTCCGAGCGACCCGATGGAGACTGACCTACCAGCTGAAGGTAAAGAGCTGAGCAGGATGACGCACCCTCAGAAGACCGACCGACCGGTTGAATCTAAAGAACCGGACGAGTTGGAGAGCCCGAACGCGGAGTGGGAGGAGTCGCCTACCGTCGAGCCAATTCTGCCCGTGGACTTAGGAGAAGCGGGTCATCCGAGGATAACTTTTCTCGGGTCGCGGCTGCCGAAGCATCATGCCGAAGCTATGACGGCATTTCTCAAGGCAAACCTGGACGTGTTCGCATGGTCAGTTGAAGATATGCCAGGCATCCACCCCGAGGTAGCCTGTCATCACCTCAACATTCGAGAAGGAGCTGCACCTGTACGCCAGAAGCCCCGGTCGCTAGCACCGGAAAAAGCAGCAGCTGTCAACATGGAGGTAGAGAAGCTGCTACGAGCGGGCATCATCAGAGAGGCTCGGTACCCGAAGTGGATCGCTAACGTGGTCGTCTTCCCCAAGAAGTCCGGAGCCATTCGGATCTGCATCGATTTCACAAATCTCAACCAGGCATGCCCAAAGGATAGCTACCCGCTACCGCGCATCGATACCCTGGTGTATTCCACGGCAGGACACGAGAGGCTCTCGTTCATGGACGGGTACTCGGGCTATCACCAGATCCCCATGAATCCGGAGGACCAGGAGCACACGACCTTCGTCACGGGTCGAGGGCTCTAATGCTACAAGATGATGCCATTCGGATTGAAGAACGCGGGAGCGATGTACCAAAGGCTGGTGAACAAGATGTTCGTCGACCAAATCGGAAGTAACGTGGAGGTCTACGTCGACGACTTGCTTGTGAAGAGTCAGGCTGAGGATACGCATATGCAAGACCTGGAGGAAACCTTCGCAACCTTGCGGAGGTACAGCATGAAGTTGAACCCGGCCAAGTGCGCCTTCGGCGTGACGTCGGAAAAATTCCTGGGATACTTGGTCACCCGACGGGGGATCGAAGCCAACCCGAAGCAGATCCGTGCTTTGGAGGAGATGTCGTCGCCAAAGTCACGAAAGGAAGTCCAGAAGCTGACCGGACGGATCAACGCCCTCAATCGCTTCATTTCCAAGTCCTCAGACAGGTGTCGGCCCCTGTTCGAGAGACTGAGTAAGCTTGCACCTTTCGACTGGGACCAACGCTGTGAAGAAGCATTTCAGGAGCTGAAGACGTATCTTGGACGACCCCCTATCTTGACAGCCCCCCAGCCAGGTGCAACGCTGGGGGTGTATCTTTCGGTATCAGAGGCAGCAATCAACGTTGTACTGATATGCAAATGTGAAGGAGCGGATAGGCATGTCTACTACGTCAGCCGCATCATGACGTCAACTGAAACTCGATACGCGCGGATCGAACAAGTAGCCCTGGCATTAGTGTACGTGTCAAGGAGGCTTCGCCCGTACTTCGTCGCTCACCCCATCGAGGTCATCACCGAGCACCCCCTGAAGGATACTGGATAACTCTACTCGGGCAGGTCGGCTGAGCAAGTGGGTTGCAGAGCTGCAAGAGTTTGGTCCTCGGTACGTGCCTCGGAAAGCAGTCAAGGGCCAAGCACTTGCGGACTTCCTCAGCGATTTCCCGGCGGAAGACACTGCACCGGTGCCAGAGACGTTAGAAGACCTGTCGGTAGCTGCCGGTCGACCCGTGGGAGTCGGTGCGGCAGCAGGACAGGAAGACGAAGGAAAAGGCTGGAGATTGTTCGTGGATGGCTCGTCGTGCGCAGTCGGGAGTGGTGTGGGGGTAGTCCTAGTAACCCCCGACCACAGAAGCTCGAAAAATCAGTGCGGCTACTTTTCCCAACGACGAACAACGAAGCGGAGTACGAGGCGATGCTGACAGGACTGGAGATGGCGACAACACTAGGGGTGACCAGCCTACAGGTCTACGGCGACTCCCAACTGGTAATCAATCAGATTACCGGTAGACAAGGTTCTAAAAAGCGCTAGGCGCAAGTCGGGCGGTGGGGGGCCACCTAGCGCCTAGGCGTTTTGCCTTTTTTTAATTATTATAATTATTATTTTGATATAATATTATATATATATGTTTAAAAATTAATATAAGTTCAAGATTATCCTAAACCATTATTTTAAAAAACAAGTATATAACCATAATTCAAGATTGAGTGACTAACAAGAAAATAGAAAACAAGGCCCGCCTAGCTAGTCTCAGCCCGCCTGGCTAGCCTCAGCTTGCCTGGCCCGCCTCAGCCCGCCTGGCCAGCCTAGCTCCGCCTAGACCGCCTAGGCAGCCGCCTTGCCCCGCCTAGACCGCCTAGGCGGCCGCCTTGCCCCGCCTGGCCAGCCTAGCTCCGCCCAGGCGGCCGCCTAGGCGCTAGGCGGCCACCTAGCTCCGCTTGGGAGCTTGGCCGCTTTTCTGGAGCGCCTAGGGCCTAGGCGAGGCGGTGGGGGGCCGCCTAGCGCCTAGGCGGCCGCCTGGGCCGCTTTTTAGAACACTGCCGGTAGGTACGAAGCCCGCGACGCAAGGATGCAAGCTTACCTGAAGCTAGCCCGGGAGTTGATCGTCAAGTTCGAAGACATAAGCTTCCACCAGTTCCCCAGAGCGGAAAACAAGCAGGCGGATGCCCTTGCTAATCTAGCATCGGTACTCGGAGAAGACAGAGAGAAGCGGGTCTTCATCGAGGTGCAAGCTGACCCACGAACAGTCGGCCCCGCAGAAGATAGTTGCCTGACGAGGAGGACACAAGCCATTGAGGCGGCCCATACTATTACGGTCGGAGCGGATTGGATAGGCAACATGAAGAAGTACCTACTTGATGGGATACTACAGGAGGACGTCGATGAGGCCCGAAGAACCAAGGCGCACGCTCCAAGATACACCCTCATCGACGACGAGCTGTACAAGCGTTCGTTTGGCGGACCGTACCTCAAGTGCCTCACGAAGGAACAAGCGGCAAAAATCATGAAGGAGGTACATGAAGGGGGATGCGGGAACCATTCCGGAGGAAGAGCCCTGGCGCGGAAGATAAAGCTGCAGGGCTACTACTGGCCCACCATAGAAGCAGATGCGGGGGGATATGTGAAAAGGTGCTTGCAATGTCAAAAGCATGCTCCCTCCATACATTAACCAGCAGAAGAGCTGCACCCAGTATCCAGCCCTTGGCCCTTCCAACAGTGGGGGTTGGATATTTTGGGGCCCTTCCCGACGTCGCCCAACCGGAGGAAGTTCCTCCTCGTCACCACCGACTACTTCACCAAGTGGGTGGAGGCAATCCCGTTGCTGAAGATCGGGGAAGTTCAAGTGGGAAAGTTCCAATGGAGCAGCATCATCTGTCGATTCGGACTGCCGCGGGCTTTTGTTACAGACAACGGGCGACAATTCGACGCGGAGTCAATCAAGAAGTTCTGCGCCAGCAACAACATCAAGTTGTTCTTCTCTACACCGCGGTACCCTCAGAGCAACGGGCAAGCAGAGTCGACGAACCGCGCCATTCTGGACATACTGAAGAAACTGGAGCAGAAGAAGAGTTTGTGGGAAGAAGCTTTACCCGGAGTTCTATGGGCCTACCGGACGACGCCGAAGCGACCGACGGGAGAGTCCCCGTTCAGCCTTACCTATGGCTCCGAAGCAGTCCTGCCAACTGAAACCTTGGTCCCAACACAGCGATCAGTCGTAGCTGCCGACCCAGAGCGGAACGACGAACTCCTGCTGGATGGCCTAGACCTGCTGGAAGAGAAGAGGGAAAGAGCGAGAGCGCGCCTAGCCAATTATCATCAGGCCATCAAGAGGGCGTATGACCGCAAAGTTAGAAGGCGGGTATTCAAACAAGGGGACTTGGTCATGCGGAAAGTCTTCGACAATACCAAGGAGCTGGGAAGTGGCAAGCTGGGAGCTACCTGGGAAGGACCATACATCATCGATGGTATGGGAAAGAATGGAGCCTACCGCCTGAAGACTCAAGACGGCGATGCACTAGCAAGGCCATGGAATGCCACCAATCTGCGCAAGTTCTACCAGGGTAGCTAAATGGGAGATGCTTGTAATCGTTCTGTAGTTCTGGATCTATTCAATAAAGATGCATTTGCTCAGCGTTCTCGTTCACGTGTGAGAATAAATGGTTAACCGAGGCAACCTAAACCAAGTTGTATATAACACTCCGAGCGAGTTCTACCACTTGGCCGACCGGTCGACAGGACCCTGTGAAGGGTGAGACCGACCGGTGAACACATGGGAAGATCGGTCGACAGACCCCGCCGGGGTACGACCGGTTGACCAACCTAAACCAAGTGGTATATAACACTCCGAGCGAGTTCTGCCACTTGGCCGACCGGTCGACAGGACCCTGTGAAGGGCGAGACCGGCCGGTGAACACCTGGGAAGATCGGTCAGCAGACCCCGCCGGGGTATGACCGGTTGACCAACCTAAACCAAGTGGTATATAACACTCCGAGCGAGTTCTACCACTTGGCCGACCGGTCGACAGGACCCTGTGAAGGGCGAGACCGGCCGGTGAACACCTGGGAAGATCGATCGACAGACCCCGCCGGGGTACGACCGGTTGACCAACCTAAACCAAGTGGTATATAACACTCCGAGCGAGTTCTACCACTTGGCCGACCGGTCGACAGGACCCTGCGAAGGGCGAGACCGGCCGGTGAACACTTGACAAAACCCGCGGGGGAACAACCGATCGACCCACGCAAACAAGACAGGGTATATCACCCTTGCTAATATAAGGGCCAGATTCTGGTCGCGCGTCGTCGACGTGTAGTCGCGCGTTGTCAAAATCTCAATGACACATCGTCGACGTGTGGTCACACGCGTCGTCGACGTGCAGTCGAGACATGAAAGCCGAATTTTAATGGCACGACATCGACGTGAACTTAAGATGCAAAATCGATGAGAAAGACGACAATCATGGCATTCAGATGAAACATTAAGAGGTCCCAATACAAACGAAAGTTGTTTTATTACATCAAAACATCAAGAGGTCAATCGTCTCCCCCAGCTTTCCACGGTCCCGACGGGAGCTTGCTGCGCTGCTTCGCGACCTTCTTACGCCATCCCGCCGCCTGTTCCGTAAGAAGCGACTTGCACTCCGCGGTGTAGTCAGCATGCTGCCGATCAAGCGCAGCCTTATGCGCTACTTCGGCCTGGTCGAGGGAGGCCTTCAACGCGGCGATTTCGGCTTCGTGAGCGGCTTGGGCGGCCTCTGCGTCTGCTCGCTGCCTCCTGATCGTAGCCGCCTGCGTCCTGAACCGTTCCCACAGCCTGTCCATTTCCGCGTTAGCGGAATCCAATGCTTCTTGAAACTCGAAGGGGTCAGTAGCGTTCTCCTGCGCGAGTTCGAGCTGGGCCTGGACTGAGGCTAACTCTTCAGCGTGAACCCGTCGAGCTTCCGCCAGCTGAACGCGTAGCTCTCTCGACTCCTGCCGAGCAGCCCGAAGGGAGGCCTCAAGCCGCGTCATCCTTCGAGCACCCACCTCGACAATTCGACAGGCCGCCTGACAAAGGGGGAAACGACATATACCACAGAGTTAAGGGGAAGAGTTATTACTACAATCAACTCGTCAACGACTCAGACTTACCTCATGAAAGTCGTCAAGCTGACTCTGCGCGTCTCGGTTTGCGCGCCCGCACCGGTTTGCGTGCGCGTCTCGGTTTGCATGTCCGCCTCGATTTGCACGTCTGCCCCGGTTTGCGTGCCTGCCTCGATTTGCGTGCCTGCCTCGGTTTGCGTCCCCGCCTTAATTCGGGGCTGTTGCAATTCCAAATAACTGTCTGGGCTTTTCCCGGTTTTTCGCCACATGGCGTCACCAGGCGTCGCCACCTCTCCTCCTCGAAATTCGAACCCATCCAGCTCCAACTTTGTCTATAAATAGGAGCCAGAGGGTTCATTTCTTTCTTCTGCTTCAGACTTCTTCTCTGTGGGTGACGGTTCGTTTGGGAACTCGCTGCACGTAGCTCCCTTTGGATACACGTCGAGGACCTGCGAGTTGGTTCGCTTAGATACACGCCGAGGACCTGCGAGTTGATTCGCTTGGATACACGCCGAGGACCTGCAAGTTGGTTCGCTTGGATACACGCCGAGGATGTCTTTCACCTGGTTCTCAGTGACGAACAAGTTCCCTCTGATGGAGGAGGTCCGGGCAGCGTACGGCATTCCGGATATGATTTCGCTTTCCTTTGCTACTGGTCCTTTGGACCCGTCAGACGGCGACCGTACTGTCGTCACGCTCGGCCAGCTTCGCTACGGCCTGCGGCTTCCCCTTGCGAGCTTCTCTGGTCACCTACTGGAGCGCATGAACGTGTCTCCAGGCCAGATAGCTGGCAACGGCTGGAGGATCCTCCGCTGTATCGAAGCACTAGAAGTGTTGGCGGGGCAGCAGCTCTGCGTAGCGTACCTTCTGAATAGTACTTCATCAAGGATTACAAGATAACGCCTGGCAGTGTCTTCTCCTACTTCAGCCTGCAGGCGCGCGCAGGCAGTCGCCCTCCTATTGGGGGTTTATCTGACTCGGTGAGGAGTTGGAAGGAGTGCCCCATCGTGGTCGACAGGACCCTGCGAAGGGCGAGACCGGACGGTGAACACTTGACAAAACCCGCGGGGGAACAACCGATCGACCCACGCAAACAAGACAGGGTATATCACCCTTGCTAATATAAGGGCCAGATTCTGGTCGCGCGTCGTCGACGTGTAGTCGCGCGTTGTTAACGTGTAGTTACGCGCGTCGACGTGTAGTTCTGCATGTCGTCGACGTGTAGTTACACGCGTCGTCGACGTGTAGTCAAAACATGCTGTTGAGAAGGAGCTTGACCAACTGATTAAGAGAGTGACGAATGACGACGACGACTGGAGGCAGCTGTTTCCGAAGCTCCCGATCGTCAGATCTTACGGCACTACTCCAAAGAAGGGCAAACAGCCTGCAGCGTCCGGTAGAGCAGAAGTAGGAGAAGACACTGCCAGGCGTTATCTTGTAATCCTTGATGAAGTACTTCTTCAGAAGGTACGCTACGCAGAGTTGCTGCCCCGCCAACACTTCTAGTGCTTCCATACAGCGGAGGATCCTCCAGCCGTTGCCAGCTATCTGACCTGGAGACACGTTCATGCGCTCCAGCAGGCGACCAGAGAAGCTCGCAAGGGGAAGCCGCAGGCCGCAGCGAAGCTGGCCGAGCGTGACGACAGTACGGTCGCCGTCTGACGGATCCAAAGGACCAGTAGCAAAGGAAAGCGAAATCATATCCGGAATGCCGTACTCCGCCCGGACCTCCTCCATCAGAGGGAACTTGTTCGTCACTGAGAACCAGGTGAAAGACATCCTCGGCGTGTATCCAAGCGAACCAACTTGCAGGTCCTCGGCGTGTATCCAAGCGAACCAACTCGCAGGTCCTCGGCGTGTATCCAAGCGAACCAACTCGCAGGTCCTCGACGTGTATCCAAAGGGAGCTACGTGCAGCGAGTTCCCAAACGAACCGTCAGCCACAGAAAAGAAGTCTAAAGCAGAAGAAAGAAATAAACCCTCTGGCTCCTATTTATAGACAAAGTTGGAGCTGGATGGGTTCGAATTTCGAGGAGGCGAGGTGGCGACGCCTGGTGACGCCATGTGGCGAAAAACCGGGAAAAGCCCAGACAGTTATTTGGAATTGCAACAGCCCCGAACTAAGGCGGGGACGCAAACAGAGACGCGCACGCAAACCGGTGCGGACGCGCAAACCGAGGCAGGCACGCAAACCGGGACAGACGTGCAAACCGAGACGGACACGCAAACCGAGACGCGCACGCAAACCGGTGCGGACGCGTAAAGCGAGGAAGGCACGCAAACCGGGGCAGACACGCAAACCGAGGCGGGCACGCAAATGTTGCCAGAACCGGACCGGACCGGCCGGACCGGAAACCGGCGAACCGGTAGGAAAACCGGTCCGGGCCGGGCGTGAACCGGTGTTGGAAAACGAACCGGTATTTAACCGTCGGGCCGGGCGGTTTTAGGTATAAACCGGACCGGACCGGGCGATTTTAGGTATAAACCGGACCGAACCGGTTTTTTTTTTGGTGCACAAATGCTCTCTCTCTATCTTTCTCTAGGTTTGACTGTGTTTGTTGGGCCGGTGAACCGGACCGGTACACAAACCGGTTCGTCTTCCGGTCCGGTTCTGACAACATTGACGCAAACCGAGACGGGCACGCAAACCGAGGCAGGCACGCAAACCGGGGCAGACGTGCAAACCGAGGCTGGCACGCAAATCGAGGCAAAGTGATCCTGACCGGGCGGGACCGAAGACCGTCCGGTCAGGAGGGGGTATTGTGTGTACTTTCTCTATCGGCCGGCCGGTCACCAGACCAAGGAGGCAGCACCCCCCCCATCTCTCTACTTGGGTCGGCATGTCACCAGACCAAAAAAGGGGGGGTCGGTCGGCCGGTCACCAGACCAAGGAGGCAGCACCCCCCCCTCTCTCTACTTGGATCGGCATGTCACCAGACCAAAAAGGGGGGGGGGTCGGTCGGCCGGTCACCAAACCAAGGAGGCAGCACCCCCCTTCTTCTCTCTACTTGGGTCGGCATGTCACCAGACCAAAAGGGGGGGGGGGTCGGTCGGCCGGTCACCAAACGAAGGAGGCAGCACCCCCTCTCTTCTTGGGTCGGCATGTCACCAGACCAAAAAGAGGGGGGGTCGGTCGGCCGGTCACCAAACCAAGGAGGCAGCACCCCCCCCCCCCCTCTTTTCTACTTGGGTCGGCATATCACTAGACAGCAAAAGGGGGGGGGTCGGCCATGTAACAGCCCCTCTCTCTCTCTCTCGTTAGGACGTGCAACGAGCTGAGGTGTGAAGCAGCAGTTGAACCCGGAGATCTCGGAATGCTGACTACGCTCCGAGATTTCCGGCCCAAGGTGACCAGGTGTCAACCGCGCGCCACGTCCTCACTACAGCGGCGGTTGAGCTCATTGCGGGGACACGTCACCCACCCGTTTTTCGCGGAGCGTCGTAACCGTCACCCCGTCACTATAAAAGGGGACCTACCCCTTCAGCAGGAGGAGGAAGAATTCTGGAGGAAACGCTGTCCGTTTCGTCCCGGAATTTGCGGAGCTGCGGAAGTCGGTCGGTAGGTAGCCAGAGACTGTCTGCGGAGGCCGATCGGTAGCCAGATACTGTCTGCAACGACCGGTAGCCTGATACTGTCTGCAGCGACCGGTAGCCAGATACTGTCAGCAGTGACCGGTAGTCAGGCGCTGCCTGCAGCGGTCGGTAGTTTGAGTGAAACTGCAGAGGTCGGTAGTTTGGAAGACCGGTCCTCGGGGTTTGTAATTGGGGTTAAGGTGAGAGATTGTAACCGAAAGAATAGTTTTAATGCATTCTCGTCCCGCCAGTGGTTTTTTTCCCTTCGACGTTGCGAAGGGGTTTTTCCACGTAACAGCTGTCTTTTCTCTTCATTTGGCTCGTTGGATTGTGCTTGCCACCCGAACCGCCCGGTTCGACTAAGAACCCCCCCCCCCCCCTATATATATATATATATATATATATATATATATATATATATATATATATATATATACCTTGTCGTACCCGTACTCTAGTTTTTTAAGATTTTGCCGTATCAGCGTACCCGTATCCAAGGTACAAAATCTCGACATATTTCGCGAAATATCGCGAAATATTTCGGTTTTCTCAAACCTCGGCACGAAATTCGTATTGTGATATCGAACGAAATAGGAATCACGATAATATCGCGATATATCGCGATATTTCGTGCGATATATTTGTTGCCACGAAATATCGCGATATTTCGTGGATATTTCGGGACATTTCGGGAAATTTCAGGATTTTAACACCGAAATGTTGGGAGTGACTGGTTATGAAAGGGGACTGGGGGTTTCGGTTTCAGCAGCTTATTTACATATATAAATGTCGTCTTACTTAATTTTTATTTTCTCCATTTACTTTAAGTTATTATATGTAAATAAGCAAATACCCCCCCATTTGATTTCAATAAAAATATCAAAAAAATCAAAAACCAAGTGAATCAAAAAGTAGGTTTTCAGTTTTAGTAGGAGAAAACAGTTTTTTCGGTTTTTCATAAAATTTGTATGTTGAGAAAAGTGGTTAAATCAACTCATTTTTAGCTCAAAAAATTCCACAAGATGTAGAACTACAAGTACATCTAGAAAACCATGGTCCGTCAAAGAAAATTTTGAATGTATAAAAACTTTTCTTTATAAAAACTCATTTTTTCAGACTTAGTAAAAAAACAGTGTTTTGCATTTCAGCATAATTTTTGCACGATTTCAAACTTGCACAACTTTCTTGTTTTAAGTTCATTTTCAAAATCGTTTGAAGCATTAATTTAACAATCAACTAATCTTTATTTTGGAAATATTTTTCTCCACAAAAAAGATTAAAAAGCATTTTAAAACCATAGATCAAAACAGGACCAAACAAGACTGCACAAGACTCACAGACTCAAATACTAAATACATGCTTTGTGATGCTCTACACCCGTAGATAGGGTATAAATATTATCTGAGTGTTCTAAAACGTGTATCTATACTTAGTTTATGACTATCCAGAGTTTCATTCAAAAATTCCATTAAAAATCAATATTTCCACCATTTCCATCAAATCACAATATTTCCACACTGTCGAAATATTTCCACGAAATATTTCCATTTTCCAGGAGGTCGAAATATTGACCGAAATGGAAATTTCGAACCTTGCCCGTATCGTACCCGTACCAGAACCCGTGCTTCATAGAGGGCAGCCAACCAGATGCATTTCCCTCCCTAACCATCACTCCATTTCATTTTATATAAACAATAATTTATCTAATGGAAGCATCTGACAATCAAATTAACGGTGTAAAACGCCCCCAATTTTTCCTTCTCATGGATTACACATCCCTAACAGAATAAGAATATTAAAAATGAAGATAATCCCCCTATATATGAAGAAGGAAAATATATTAAATGATGTTCCTGAGTAAATATTATATGAGTCAATCGAATTAAATAAATCAATTTTAGATATAGGCAAGAATATTCAAATAGAAACATGTAATTCATCAGTAAGCTGCCACTTACTGATGAGGGAACAATTCAAATTTCCAAAATTAAAGTTAAAAACTGTCCCAGAATCTTACCAAAAGGCTGCAAAAGATGTTGAGGAACTTTTGAGACTGGAATACCCCAAAACCACCAACTAAGTCCAGCATATGAGAATACCTATCAAAGTACCAAGTGAAAGTACGATTAAAACATGGGCAAGAGCATAAAAGCTTTTGAATGCATGAAGAGGCACCTTGAAGACAAGCAGAGCTCTTGTATACAAATCGTATGAACTTTTTATCTCCCTTCCCTGTTCTTCCTGCTCTGCAATTGTATAGAATAATTAAAAAAGTTAATTTTCTACCAAGTGGAGGCAATTTATATGATGGTATATTGCCAAAATATTGTAGTAATTAGGAACTGGTTATAGCTAATACGTCTTCTGCATAATAGTAATAGTATCATGAAAATGTATAATGTAATCACTTTTCCATGCATATAGAAGCAAGATGCTATTATATGAAAAATAAGAAAACATAAAAGGGGTAAACTTCTTCCACAAGGATCTTCCATAAGAAGTGGATGATCAAATAACAAAAAGTATAGGCAGTTCCTACAAACACTCCATACATTCACCACTCAGTCCATAACAAGATCTGTCACTTCATGCACACCAAACATGATTACATGACACTGACCAAGGATGCATGATTTACTTCAGCCAACAAGTATAAAATCATGTAAAATGCACTATGCCCTGCCACCTATGATCTGTAGACACGGACACGGGTGTTGAGTTTCGACACGGACAAGGGAGTCGGACACAACAACGTCATAAAAGATGGATACGGAGAAACGTGGTGTGTGTGTGTATATATATATATATATATAGGGTCAGGATCGGATGACCCAGCAAATTTTGAGCCATTAATAACCCAGCACCCTTTGATGCACTTAGAGGTTATAGAATGGGCTGATTTTTTGTAGACATGTCGTCTATGGTATGTTGATCATCCTCACAAAAAATCAGCCCATTCTAAAACCTCTAGGTGCATCAAATGCGCTCTTCAAATCAATAGTTTTTGACTATCAATTTTAACCGTTGATTTGAAGATCTCATTTGATGCACCTAGCGATTTTAGAATGGGCTGATTTTTTGTGAGGATGCTCAACATATCATAGACAACATGTCTACAAAAAATCAGCCCATTCTAAAACCTCTAGGTGCCTCAAAGGGTGCTGGGTTATTTGCTGGGTCATCCGATCCTGACCCAGATATATATATATATATATATATATATATATATATATATATATATATATATATATATATATATATATATATAGGGGACGGGGAGCCTGGACCTCAGGTGCAGCGTGAACGCTGCACCGGAGCCGCTCCCCGCACGCCACGTGTCCAAGAAAATCAGCCGCCCGCCTTTAAAACCGCGGGACGAACCGCAGCCGTCCGATCGATTCGATCGGACGGAAATCCGACCGCCCGCCTCTAAAAACGCGGCATCCAGCGCAGACCGTCCGATCCGTGCAGTGCCAGCCGTCTGATCCGTGCACCACACCCCCGTCCGGTATTCAGTTGGCCCGGGTGATTCCCGTCCGTTCGATCGAGCGAATCGAACGGACGGAAACGTTTTTCGCTGTTACTGTAGCGGCTACAGTAACAGCGAAAAACGTTTCCGTCCGTTCGATTCGCTCGATCGAACGGACAGGAATCACCCAGGCCAACTGAACACGGGACGGGGGGTGCGCTGCATGGATCAGACAGCGGCGGGCGGGGTGCAGTGCACGAATCGGACGGTCTGCGCTGGATGCCGCGTTTTTAGAGGCGGGCGGCCGGATTTCCGTCCGATCGAATCGATCGGACGGCTGCGGTTCGTCCCGCGATTTTAAAGGCGGGCGGCTGATTTTCTTGGACACGTGGCGAGCGGGGAGCGGCTCCGTGGAGCGTTCACGCTGCACCTTAGGTCCAGGCTCCCCGTATATATATATATATATATATATATATATATATATATATATATATATATATATATATATATATATATATATATATATATATATATATATATATATATATATATATATATATATATATATATATATATATATATATATATATGGGGACGGGGAGCCTGGACCTCAGGTGCAGCGTGAACGCTGCACCGGAGCCCCCTGCGTGCGCCACGTGTCCCTCAAAATCGGTCGCCCCGTCTTTAAAACCGCGGGACGAACCGCAGCCGTCCGATCGATTCGATCGGACGGAAGATCCGGCCGCCCGCCTATAAAAACGCGGGATCCAGCGCCCACCGTCCGATCCGTTTCACCCAGTCGTCTGATCCGTGCACCACACCCCCGTCCGCTGTTTCAGGGTCGGGTTATTCCCGTCCGTTCGATCGAGGGAATCGAACGGATAAAAACGTTTTTCGCTGTTACTGTAGCCGCTACAGTAACAGCGAAACTCGATTTTGTCCGTTCGATTCCCTCGATCGAACGGACGGGAATAACCCGGCCCAACTGATACACCGACGGGGGTGCGCTGCACGGATCAAATGGTAGGGCTGTGCAAAAACCGACCCGAACCGTCTAACCGAACCGAAACCGATCAAAATTTAACCGAAAAAACCGACCCGAGTATCAAACCGAACCGAAACGGAACCGAACCGACTAAACCGATTAAATCGATTTCGGTTTCGGATCCCGGGTACAGAACATCGAACCGAAATCGAAAAACCCGACCCGACTTATATAATATAACCCCTACCCCGTTACCCACTTACCCCAGTACCCCGGTGAGGTGACCCGAGCGCCCGAGCGCCGCACCCCACAGCCAGAGGCCCAGAAAAGTGAAAACCCTAGCGGGCCAGCGGCTGAGATCGGACCCGCATCTCCTCCGGACCTCCTCGGCGCGACGGCGACGACCGACTCTGCGGCCTCTCGACCGACAACGACGGCCAACGGTGACGAGTCTCCTCCTCGCCGACAGCAACGGCCCTAAATCCGAGCCGCATCTCCTCCTCGGCGGCGTCGGCACCTCCTCCAGCCTCACCAAGAACAACTTCAATCTTCAGAGCCATTTCCATCCATAGATCTGCGTCATTGACGAAGCAGAGGCGCCGCCTGCCCGTCACCTTCGACCAGGTTAGCGGCTCCTAAGTCCGACCTCCCGATCTGTGCTGTCGATCTCTCGATGTTGTCATCCAAACAATGATTTGAGGGAATTTTAGCCGTTTTAGGGTTCGATAGCCGGATCAGGGGGTGATCTAGGATTCTAGGGTTCCGATATAATTTCTTAGTTTAATTGAGAAATTGTGTTTTTTTTATGTATAAATGGGGGAAATGAAATCTTGTAGATCGCTTAGATACGAAATTGCCTCCTATTTTTGTGCTTTTTTTTTAGTGTTGGATGGATTGGTTGTATGATACTATGATTTGTTCGGATCTTGTGATCGGAGATGAGATACAGAGGAAAAGGTGGAATAATTGATGATTTGTAGCAAAAAATATGTATAATTTCCTCGTGGAAAATGCTTCTCAGTTCTCACCCATCCTGCTTCCCATCCGGATCGGGCCATCTCAGGCGCCTGCGATCAGGTGCCGCGTCAGGCTGGCCTAATCCGGATGGA
This sequence comes from Chamaelirium japonicum, assembly GCA_947650365.1. NCBI lineage: Eukaryota > Viridiplantae > Streptophyta > Magnoliopsida > Liliales > Melanthiaceae > Chamaelirium > Chamaelirium japonicum. Next base: position 72,430,723 of record OX393556.1, on the reverse strand, counting down.
AAACTGGATGGCTGAATAGCATTGCTCATGTCCTGTCATGTGGCCAGCTGGTGCATGGTCGCGCTCTGCGGAAGATCTATCTATTTGATTTGTTCTTGTCAAATGTTAGTAGATGTTCATAACAAAATCATCCCCTATCCTCTCCTATCCATCTCGATCCCTTAATACTCCATTTTTTTGTTTCTTCCCCTTATCATAATGCTGTGTGCACAACTTGTGATCTGTGGCCATATTGTTGGCCATATTGTTGGTGCCATCAAACAGCTTGTGGCCTCCTTCAGGATCTTGTTCTGTGATTAAGTTTCTATTGAAGCAGGGACTATATTATCTTTATCAGGTTTAGTTTTGAATTCCTGATGCTTTAATCTGATGTCGGCTGCTGGCGAGTTTTTTGCCCAGTAATTACTGCTGGGATTGTTTACTGTTTAGTCACTTTAGTGAGGACTCAGAGGGGGGAAGGAAGGGATAAAGGGGGTTGTAAAGGTCTATAGGATGGCAGGTGACAGGACCCAATGGAAACAACACGCAATCCAGCTAGCTCTCTATCGAATGAATGGGCGTAGGAGAGGGGATTCAAACCGAAACCGAACCGAAAACCGATCACACCGAACCGACAAAAACCGACTATTTCGGTTTCGGTTTCGGTTTTGTTTTTTTGAAAACCGAAAAAAAAAAACCGACAAAACCGAAACCGAAACCGACCGACAAAACCGACGCTCCCTATCAGATGGTGGCGGGTGGGGTGCACTGCACGGATCGGACGGTGGGCGCAGGATCCCGCGTTTTTACAGGCGGGCGGCCGGATTTCGGTCCGATCGAATCGATCGGACGGCTGCGGTTCGTCCCGCGGTTTTAAAGGCGGGGCAGCCGATTTTGAGGGACACGTGGCGCGAGCAGGGGGCTCCGGTGCAGCGTTCACGCTGCACCTGAGGTCCAGGCTCCCCGTCCCCATATATATATATATATATATATATATATATATATATATATATATATATATATATATATATATATATATATATATATATATATATATATACATAGGGGAGGGATACTCTTACTAATGGAATCTTACTAATGAAAGTTACAAATCATCTTTTACCTACCTAGAGGTTTCAGAATTTGATGAAACTTGGTGGGGATGCTCTCTATGGCAAGTTGATCATCCTCACCAAAAATCATCAAATTCTATAATCTCTAGGGGCATCAAAGATGTTATTCAAATTAACGGTTAAAATGAATGGTCGATAAAGCTTCTAACATTTGATTCCCCTAGAGGTTATAGAATTTGATGATTTTTGGTGAGGATGATCAACTTGCCATAGAGAGCATCCATACCAAGTTTCATCAAATTCTCAAACCTCTAGGTTAGGTAAAAGGCGATTTGTAACTTTCATTAGTAAGATTTCATGAGTAAGAGTATCCCTGCCCTATATATATATATATATATATATATATATATATATATATGGGGAGGGATACTCTTACTCATGGCCTCTTACTCATATAGTTACCTATGATCCGGGCCGTCCATTAGATCCCGACGTACGGTTCGGATTAGATGGGGAGTTAAAGCAATGGTGTCCGCATTAAATGCCCGTATTAAAAGCCCGCATTTAATGCGGACACTATTGTTTTAACTCCCCATCTAATCCGAACCGTACGTCGGGATCTAATGGACAGCCCGGATCATAGGTAACTATATAAGTAAGAGGCCATGAGTAAGAGTATCCCTCCCCTATATATATATATATATATATATATATATATATATATATATATATATATATATATATATATATATATATATATATATATATATATATATATACCAACAAGATTATGAAATTGATATAAATTAAAAATTACTATCCCTTCGGAATTCGACTCTTAAACAGTCTACCATTTCCCTCTGTTCACCCAATTAGAGAAGGGAGAGACTCACAACATTCGGTTTAATAACATGGAGCGATGGTATCATGCCGTGTCGACACGGATGAACATGGGAATCCGTGTCGACACGGATGAACACGGGAATCCGTGTCGACACGGGTTAACACAGCTCTGAGGGATCAATTAGAGGTGTCCCCCATATCATAGCCTGCCAGCCAACTAATAATTATCTAGGAATCACCTTTGATTATAAGATTATGCACAAACTGATTAGTTGCCAATGTTGGCCCAATCTTGAACGCGTAAGCCTCTAGGCCCTCCACTTTCTTATATTCCTTGTAGGCGATCATCCCAATAACAATTTCATTAACTCTCCAAATGCAGGAGAGACCTGAAATTCCATGGGAGATACCATCAAAAGCTAGCCTCACCAACACAATGGGTATCATAATCTGTCTCAGCAGAAGAGTAAACTTCCGAAAAGAGACATTGGTGATATCCTTCCAGTTGTTCATTTAATCAATACTAAGAAACCCAGCCTCCTGGAAGCATTAACTAAAAAGCATATCATTCTTTGTGTTGTTAGCAAACTTTACATTGTCATCTATATTGCCAGCAAGCCATCCATCCCCTCACAAATTACTGCAAGCCATGCATCAGTAACTTTAGTATGATAATGTAATCAACTCTAATTCTAAAATGTTTGCCATGTAGCTCCATGCGAAGAAGTGGAATAAATTGGAGCAAAAGAAACTCAGAATTCATGCAGTACAATCAGAAGTTGTGTGACGGATTTATGGAGAGATTGAAGAAGTTCAGATTATGTGATACCAATCATACCATTTAGCTCAAAGAGCTAGAGGAGATCATCCATAGATAGTTGATACATACAAGTCAGTCTTCCAAGGTCACTGTATGGTACAGAAGGAGGACTGTTGAGCTCGAGACAAAGCGGCTTATGGTGCGGAAGGAGTGTTGAGATCGAGACAAATAAGACAACATTTGAGGGGTAGTAGCAACAAAGATGGTGGTAGATCAGGTAGTAGTAGTCATGTACGAGTTAACGGAATGGAGCACTAGAATTGTGGTATTACAGAGATAGAAGAACAAATGCTAGCATAGTAGCATTAACAGATAGAGGATGAGCTAATGAAGATGGATGATTAAGAGACCAACGAAGAGAATCAATCCATAAAAGAAGGGATGACTCAGAAGATGACGGGCTAGCCGAAGGTTCTGACAATCGTGATGGTAGCGAAACTAGAGACATACCCCTGGTGAGTAATAGAAAATCTTGCAGATTTTAATTTTATTATTTGCTATACTTGTATTTTAATGAACTTAATCTTTTGGTGGTTACTTTAAATTTTTAATGATGTTCATTTGTTTCATTATTGTATAGTTGTACTTGAAAAATTATGTACACGAAACTGTTTGGTTATCTTTATGTGTGTCTATTGGTGATTATTTAGATATTTAGGATTTATTTTGGCATTTTTTAACTGAATTCGTAAACAAAACCTGCACAATTGCATATGCGATTTGCCCCATAGTTCACATAGGTCACATTAGATTAACTACATTGGTTGGGATAGACAAATAGAAGGCACAATCCGGAAGCTACAATGTGCTTTAAAAAACCTAGGCACAAATGTAGGGCTACAACTTCAGTTGGGCCCAACTAAAGCCCAAACCAGCTCACTGGGTTAGTTAAGTATCTAGATTAAGGCAAGGAATCAAACTCGAGATCAAAAATTGCAACCGAGGTCTCAGGTCAGGTTGGGCTCGGGTTAAGCTCAAGCACATCCTAATCCACCAAATTCAAACTAGAGACATACCCCTGGTGTGAAATAGGTTGTATACATGTCATAAAAATTTTATATAACACACATTATATAGCACTTCAATAGCATTTTGATAGGAATTTTGAAATATTGTACATAATAAAAAAGTCCACATGACATTATATTTGGATTTAATCTTATATTAGATTTGTTCAAATTTTCTTAAATTCAACGTGACTTAACTTGACCCAAACCACATTGAGTTTGATGAGCTGTTTGGTTGCCCCGGTTTCAAATGCTACAATACATGTAATTGAAATTACAGTTGTTTGATTCACTGCAGTTGTAGTGGTGATCGGTGGTGGTGGGCGGTGGAGGATAGTAGAGACTGGCGATGGTGGTCGGCGCAAGAGAGGGGGGGAGGTCGGGTGGGTTTGACCCGAGTCAAAAGTGATGAGTTGAACTCCGCTCAATTATGGGAGGGTTTCAAACCCCACATTTGTATAGAAGTGAATAATTGTAGAGTTCAAATTCCAACACAAGTTCGAAGTATGTCCAAGTATCCAACAAAACAGTGGGATACCTCAAATACACATGAGTTCGAACGCGGGTTCGAAATCCGCCGAACCAAACAGGCAATCAGATGTGTTGGGAGTCTTGGGACTTGGGACCCAACCAAGGTAGGGCTGGGTTTGGTCTAGTCTCCAATACGACCAAACCCGCCTAAGCTGCAGCACTGTGCAATGTATAAAGGGGCTCCGTAAGACTTAACCACTGTAGATACCCTCACACCCCAAAACCCGGGTTGCAAGGAAAGGTCCACTAGAGGGTATATGAAGACACCACCGTCCAGCTTCTTGCCGATGTGGGACTAGCCCCAACAACCCCCCTCGTCACACGAGGATAGAGCTGGACAAACTCCGACGACACCCCTTCTCGTGCGGTATGTGGAAGCGACACAACTCGACCCCTTCTAAATTTGGGGTTGGGCAGCACCCAGCTCTAATACTATTTGTAGATACCCTCACGCCCCAAGTCGTAAGGGAAGATCCACTAGAGGGTATATGAAAACAGCACAGCCCAGCCTCTTGCTGATGTTGGACTAATTGACTAAACCCAACAACCATACCACTAGAAACTTGTATGGCTAGAAAAACACTAGAAAGTTCAAGTTTTTTTTGTGAAAACAAGAGCATTGCTCACATTCAGGGTAGGGTAAACTTAACTCGAGTACACATTCAGGATCAAGGCTAGAATTCAAATCACATTGATGCCACATATATAGAAAAAAACTCTACAGAATCCTCTCCTGAAGTTTACCTCGCTGGCTGGTAGGTAAGTCGCAACAATTAGGCGAGGAACTCAGTGAAGCACGCACATTGATGCCATAAATAATAATAAAAACTCTACATAAACCTCTCCTGAAGTTTATGTCGCTGTTGATGGTAGGTTACAACAATTAGGTGACGAATCCAGTGAAGCATGCTAGAAAGGATACCCAAATAATCAAATTGATGTGGTATGGAGACGATCGGATATGCCATGAATAGTCTTAACTCTTAACTTTCATGTAGTCATGGATCAACATAGAAAAAACTTCAACCTATGAAACCAAGAAACTTGAAGAGAAATAAATAGGAAAGGTATGTTCATTGATGAAGGCATCAGCCAAAACATTTAAAAATACACAAAGGAAATGGCCATCAACATAGTGAAAGTGCCGAACATGTAACAGCAAGATTCAGCATAAAACGTAAAGTATACAATATATAATAGAATACATGTACATATAACAGCAGATAGATCTACCTGCACAACCTTATTCCTTTAGTTTAATCTTAAGACCATTCTTGTAAGAGGAGAAAAAAAAAAGAAGGAAAAAATCTAATCCCATAGCAGTGCACATACTTCTTATTAGTTCCTTCTCCTTAGCAGCGGCCAACCGTCTAAGTTTTGCAGCCTGAGCAAATGTGGAGGGCCTACAATCAGAAACAAATCAATGAGTATGTACATCCTGATAAAGAATGCAACATTTGTTCCGCTCGTGAAGATTGTCCAAAAGTAGAGAATATACATATTGACCAATTTGACAGGAGATAGATGACCACTAAAAGTATGAGCACATTTGAAACTATAAACAGACTAATATCATAGAGATTTTAAAACATGACCCCATTCGAAGTGGTTTGATCACCTACGTTGACAGGGAGCTTGCCTCTTTCAATAATTGTCTTATTTCTTCTCGTAGTTGCATTTCTTCATTGCTCCTTATACCTCTCTATAAAGTAATTGTTGGAGTCAAATAATCAGCCTAAAGATATATAGAAGAGAAAAAAACTAATCTACAGTTTCAAGATTTAACATGATCATGTCATGAGACAAGTGAAAAAAAAGAGAAAGCGCACTTCAAATGGAAAAGAAATATAAGGGTGAAAATATATCGTGACATTCTAATACACTGCACAAAACAGTCTTAAGTTGAAAGATAAATAGATATAGGAATAAATACAGAGGAACTTTAAACGATTTCAGGACAGGAAAGAAGCTGATCCTCTCAAGACACAATTCATCTCACATATTTCTGATATTTTTCAACATGACAAGCAACATAAAATCAGTAATACATGGTGATGCACATATCCAACCTTTCATAATAATGTGTCGATGTTAGCATGTGCTGGCATGGTCAAAAACCTTTTTGTGCAATCCCAAGTGAATTAATGTAGTATATGGTGAATAAAACGTTATAAATCGTTATATTACATCGCCACAGAAGTAAAGCAGCCCAATTTTAAATTTTGGTACAAAACTTTAGCAAATATACTAACTACTAATCATGAACTTTATTATGATGCAGATGCATGGTCATGAGATCCAAACTCCATTTTTTAACAAAGGAAAACCCTTGAAGCTAAGATTTACGACATGCACTCCATGTCAAATCAATGTGTTGGTATGAACTAGCTTCATCCCATCTATATCCAAGAGGGTGCAATAGTTTTACCGTGGTCATAGTGAATGTGATTATAGTTGGGAAACAAGCTCATTATCTTTATATTAAAATTCTCTTTCAACTGATGCCATCTGAAGAACCCTTGTTCCACCTTGATACTGAGAAATTGTTCCTAGCTTAAACAAGTTTGAACCTGGCTTAAACAAGTTGGAAGCATACGAAAACATATATCTCAAAGTGCGTTGCAAACTTGCAACAATGATTTAAACATGTGCGCAATAAGTTGAGATAAGTTCACTAAGTTGAGGTAAGTTCACAACTGGGTTTGACAAGTTCACATATGTATTTGGCTATGGAGCATAGCCGCACATTTGCAATCCATTGTCTGTACGAAACAAATCAAAGTTCCTAAACCTCAAATGGCATCGGAAACTTGAGCAATTAATGCAGATCCATTATCGTTTTCCCCCAAGGTTGTAGGCAGTCTTTAAGGTGCCTATTAAATGCAAGGCGGACATGGTTTATTAAGTGCTTTGTCCAAATTCATCCAAACAAGATTGGCTGTCAGTTGGTATACTTAGATGTTTAAGCCATCATAAACAAAAAAATGTGATGCTCAAGAAAATTTAAGGTCAAAGGAACTTTCTGCAAGCTAATACAGCCTAAGGTTCATTTCTCAAGTGTGATATGATTAAGTGTTACTACCTTGAACAACTAGTTAAACAGTTTAAATCCATGCAAACAAGTTATAATAACGTCCAACTGCTCCCAATACAAGCTTTTCCACAATATTTGTACAGCAGACAAAATCTTCAAGCAAAAAACAGTTGTATCCAAACAGCATCCTATTTAAAATATTTATGCCATCCAATCTTATAAGTTATAATTCCTTCCTTTAAAATAATGAATCATGAAATGCGGCAATGAACTGACCAGAAATGTATTTCGAATGAAATTGCATCTGTTTGGTTAACTTGATCATGCTTATCAGTTATCACCAACCAAAATGCTCAAAGCCTCAAAGCATACCCACCAGGGGATGTGAAAATTGGCAAAGCAACTTTCTCCAGAAAACAGCCGATGCTTGGGTGAGGAAGGTTGTTTGATTAAGCTGCCCCTCGATTTACCTAGGAGTGCAGTGAAATTTCAAGTGGGTCGGGCTTCACTACCGAAGGAACTAGTCCGAGCGTAAAGTGGGCCACTATCCAAAGCTTTCCAGGGCAATCGCTGATCTTAAAAAAAAACCTCAAACTGCATTCATGATAACAATAATACAAAATTAGGGGGAGAAACAGATCCCTATAAAGGTGTTTCACTGTATATTGCTTCGGGGTAAATCGCTCGAACTTATAAAAACAGTTCCACTAAAAAGTGGAGAACTTTGTGTTGATAATACTAAAAGGTGATGGAAAACTTTTATACACATTAATAACATCTATTGTTGTGCCAAAAAAGTGTAGGCAGAAAACAAGCTAGATCTAAATGTATTACTGAGATGAAACCAACCTTTTCAGACATCTAGTAAGATCCATGGGATCAAATGTCATCAAATTTACTAATAAATGACCGAAATATATCTTTTTTTAACGAATCAACATAGAAATTGCTGAGAATTTCCATCGCACCAATTTTCGGTCCAACATAACCAAATGTCGGCTGAAATGACCGACATTTGACCAAAATCAGACATTTCGCCTTTATCAAACAATTACATTGAAAAAAAGCTATCTTTTTAAGTAAAAAATCCCATTTTTCTCAGTGAAATTTCATTTTTTTCTTCCATCCCAATTTTTTAAAATATCATACCGACATTTGAACGAAGTGGATCGAAAAGTGATGAAAATTCGACAAATTTTCACCGAAATCGTTCTTAAAAAATACAAAAGTTCCACTGACATTTGATCAAAATCCGACAACTTTCCTTTTTTCGATCAACCAAAATCGACATCGAAATTGACACCTTGGTAAGATCTTTCTTTATGAAAAGCAATATTAAGAGCACATATGATTTACATCCTGCATTTCAGAATTAATATCTAAAGGACATTGTTGCACACAAATTATCAAAAGTGGCATAAAACATCTCAATAGCAATCCAGGGGACAATTAAAATAAAGGTTGATGATTACTGACAACCAAGCAATAAACGAGAGAGAGAGAGAGAGAGAAAGAGAGAGAGGGGGGGTCGGATTAAACCCTACAAACTTAATATATAAAATAAAAGAAAATTATATAAGTCAGCACATAGACTTAAAAGAAGCTACTTTGTTTTACAATTAACAAAATATAGCTTCTCCAAGGTCTTCAAACAAATACCAATAAGCTTCAGCACCTCTTCTTTCGTGACAAGTTTATGATTTTCTCTTTCCAAATGCTCCAATGGAGATAACAACAATATCCCCAGCGTTCCTCTAATGCTCACTAATTCTCCTCATACTCCATTTAGTAAACAAAGATCTAAAAGTTCAGATCTGTCTCTGATGTTCAACCTATTTTTTAGTCTTCTAGATCCAGTAACAGTTAATTCAACTCAATTTTAAGTTAATTCAACAAAAATTTTAATTAATTCAACTCGATTTTGAAAACCCCCCAAATTCTTATAAACCTATCATAAGAATTTGAGTTAATTTAACTCAATTTTGAAAAAAACCCAATTCAACTCAATTTTGAGTTTGTTCAACTCAATTTGAGTTAATGCAACTCAATTATGGTTAATTCAACTCGATTTTGAAAAAAACCCAAATTGGCTCAAGTGAAAAAAATTGCCCAGGCGCCTAGGCAGTCTTAGGAGCCCAAGCACCAGGCGGTCCTAGAAGGCCGCCGCCTAGGCGGACCTAGGCCGCCGTCTAGAGAAAACCGCTCGCTTAGGGGATCGCCTAAGCACCCAGGGATCCAAAACGCCTAAGCGACGCATTGACTACAGAGATAAATAAAGATCTTAAAGTTCAGACCTGTCTCTGATGTTCAACCTATCTTTTAGTCTTCTAGATCCAGTAACATGTGGGAAGTTTGAAAAAAGATGAATTGTCTAATATGCAATCAAAAGCATATGCACAACATGAGGCATTTAAGCAAAACAAGATAAAAACATCAATATAAAAATTTATAAGGTGTCATCAAATAGCATAAGTATAACATCAACTGAAATCTCCCATCAAAACTGATAAAGAGTCTAAAGAACCAAAATATCTAGGTTAGAAATTTAAAATAACATGACTACAAAATTAGAAATTGTATGTTAGAAACTTGAAATAATAAGTCTAGCTTTATCAAGAGTAAATTGAATTTTGACCTTTGCACACACATTGTCAAAATCACTCAATTGTGTTGGGGAATGGGGATAAGCCCAGATTGGAGAAGGTTTGAACTTTGAACGAATCTAGATTTTGGGATGAACTTAAATTTTCACCGAGTCAAAGGCTTTGGCAGCTCTTTTGGGCAAGAAAGTAAGTTGGGATTTGTGTGTGTGTGTGTGGGTGAGAGGGGGGGGGAGGGGGGGGGCTTACGGATTAAGGGAAAGTGGTGAGGAAAAAATGGTCAAAGAATCCAAAAAATAAAACATCATTGGCTTAAAATTGGGCGCACCTGTGTCTCAATGAGTCAATGGGCATGGGCTCTACCTAGGTGAGACGCCAGACTTGCACCTTGAGGAGCCTGGGGCGCCAAGGTGTAGATCGTGTACTCTTTGGTCTGCTTGCTTACCATGGCAATGGCTGCCGCTTTTGCTTTCCCTCCTCTGCTTCAACCCCCACCGTGATGGGCTGCATCCCGAGCGAGAGGTCGGGACTCCCTCCTCGCTTTCAAAGCCGGCCTCGACGATCCCTCCGGCCGCCTCTCTTCTTGGGTCGGCCATGGCTGCTACCGCAGATGGGCGGGAGTCAGGTGCATTACAAAAACTATAAATACAGTGAATCACACCCAAATGCTTTCACTTCTTGAGGCTGAATTTAGTCAAGAATCTTGTTAAGACTCAAGACTAACCAACATAAAAATCCTCGTATTTAGAGAGGCTTTAGTTTCCCAAAAAGCGGAAGCAACATGACAAATCAAGCCACCAACATTAATAAACCAATAGAAGGACTTAACAGAGAAGAATATTGAAGAGTTTTGTATCTAGCTTACATTGTCGCCCTGGTCACTAACACAATGATAAACAATAATAAATACATTCAACAATAATATTGAGATGAAAGTGGTTTAATATTGACTATATTAAACTATAATCACTCGACTATATATCAACAACATAAAAAAATATATGAAACTTTCTCCCCCTTGTTCCTAAGAACTAAATCCAAGTATAGCATACTTCATATTCACCAATGTAGTAGCGATAGGTTACTCAGTCACATACCTCCTTTAGAACCCTTGCACACGAATTTGAACCCCTCTCCTTATGAGCCCTCCTTAATTTTTGTTGAACGCACAACGAACATCTCAATTATTTTCTACCACTTTACCACATATTTGTGCAACCCTTAATCTTACTCTAATGCACTCATATCAAATTTCTAGATTGACCACAAATCAACCTACTGTGAGTCTGTGACAACCTTAACCCGTAGGTTTGAACAATTATGAATTGTGACCATTACACCACAAGTTCTCATGATCTCATCGTATAGATGCATATAACAATTCTAATTAATAAGGTTGCAGGAAAAAAATGACAAGAAATTTTTAATCGACTATCAATCTAACATCATACCTTAAAAATTAATATTGAAACCTGACCAAGGGAGCAACCCTCCACGGTTCTCTTAGAAGAGGAAAGAGTTAAGACAAAGAGGGAGAAACGGAGAAACCCTTTAGGAATTTCAATTCTTACACTTTTTAAGTTAAAGAAATTGGAAGAGACCTCTCTTCACTTCGCACCAAGTAACCTACAACATAGCGTACACTAAGGAGCCCCTTCCTATCATCAGTCAAACTGATAACAACAAATGTGAAGAAGTTAAATCTTAAATCATACCCATATTGTGATTTATGACCCTTTCATATTCAACATTATCAAGTCTCGCCAAAATACAAGATAATCGTATTGTTAGTAGGATAATTTTTGGTACACAACTTACTCTAAAAGTAGAAAATTGTTCTTCTTAGAGATTTTTGCAAATTGATAGTTGAATTCTTCCTTATTTGTATATAAATCCTATCAAGCCCATAATTGTGTATCGATCCCTCTAATTGTCCAAACCTGTGCATATTCACCCTTGGAGTTGACCAACATCCAATTGAAGGGACAACCTTGGAATATTCATGTTTAGACTATTAATTTTAATTAATTATTTTTTATATCTTTTATACCCTTATTTTCTCCAAATACACTTGACACCCCTCATCCACAACCCTTATCTTCATCATTTCTCTTGCAAGTCTTCTCTGACAGTGGGTTCAACTTCAAGCAGCTTATCCATCAGTCCAAGGGTTGCGACAATGGCATTATGCTTCTACGGGGAGAAGATCTAACAGCTCTAACAATGTTAGGATTCATGAGGAAGAAGGTTATTTGGGGATGGAGGCTTCATTGGAGGGTCGAAGTGCATCGTAGTAAATGGAAGAGTAATCGCCTCGGGTTTGGGGTGACACTTCGGCATAATACCCCCATCTGCTCCATCAGCGTCCTACGAAGAAGTGGATGGGAACATTGTGGGAGGATTAACAGAAAGACTAAGACAGATAATGGCAATATGAGGGTTTCAATGGTCCCTTAGGGTTAGAATCATTGTTACCAAGTCGGAAGTCGGGAAAAGTAGGCTAGGGAAGAATTCGGAAAAATCAAGAGACGAAAAAAAACATAAAAATGATAAAAATATATGTATATACAAATGTTCCAATAGGTTTTTTGAGCAGTACATGACGGAATTAAAACACGATTAATCAGGATTAAATACATAAATCGGGCTAAAGAAGAAAAGTCTGGATTTTTTTTCAAAAACACGTGTCCTTTTCAAATAGTCGGGAAAGAGTAGTGTAGTAACGCAATTAAAAAACGACTTATTCAAAAGATGGGAGATTTTGGAATATAAGTTAGAATAAGGGGTGATGTGTTTAATTGACAAGTCAGTCAAGATGATTAGGGAGTCAATTTTGATTTTGAGTAATGGGTCGAGTTTGAGTAGTTAAACCAGAGGCTGCATTGGTCCTTTGACATTTGGATTAATAGCATATCATAGTCTCGCTCAATTTGGTTAACGACCGTAAACGAAGGGGTGGATATGTACAGATTTGGGTAAATTGAAGGGTCGATATGCAGTAATGCAGGTATAGGTTTAATAAGATAAGCAGATAAGGAGAAATTCAGAAGCCGGTAGGCAAAAATTCGCTCTTATTATCTATCAATTTGCACCCTGATACATTGTCCCTTGGATCAAAATCCATACCTTCCTGTTCTGGATGCCAAGCTATTAGGGTTCTTATGACAGACCCTTCTGGGAAGTGAACCCAGTTACCGGATCAAACAATGGAAGCTAGAGGGCCGAGTTGAAGGAGAAAAAAAATCATGAGAATTGGGTAAGAAAGCAGAAAGGGATTCGTGAGAGCACGCAGAAGTCTTTGGAATCCGCTTACCTTCTTGAGGTGATCGAGAAACCCGTCGATGATCTGCATGGCGGCTACGAGGAGGAAGATCGAGAGAGCGGAGAGGTGGCCGCCCGCTTCTCCGGCCATCGATGCAACCAGTGGCTGGCGCGCTCAATCAGAAGCTCGGTGCAACGATGGTTACATCAGTTCTCTGCGTCTCTCCCCCCCCCTGAAGGTCACAGGTTCGATCCTGGGGTTATCAGTCTTAAGTCTTACCCAGGTGGCGGCTGGGGCTGCATGTGAACCAAGCCGTCCAAGAGTAGCTCCCGAGCAAGCTCGGTAAAGACTAGTTCGAGCTTGTTCGATTACTATTTGAGCCAAATCCTAACCCAAGCCTAGATTTTACACTCGTTTATTAGACAAGTCAAGCTAAAACATACTAAAGCTCGGTTCGGTTGGATTCGTAAAAAGCTTGAATATACCAAATATATATTTGGTGTTTGGTGTTTAATGATTTAGTGGCATTGCAGAGAAAATTTAAAGCATGATAGAAGGCATTCTCATCCATAGGTTTGCACAGTCCTTCAGTTTAACTGATCTCTTTGTAAGGGACGGCTCACTAAGTCCTCCAAAATAATAATATTTGATATAGTAAATTAATTTGTTTTGGAGGACTTGGTGATTAATCCCAATAACTTGTTTTTTTTTTTTGCAGGAGTCCCAATAACTTGTTCTGACTTGCAATATGGATGCGAACAAATCCCATTTTCCCTCAGGTTCCTAGATAAGGAAAAAGAGTAGCATGATTGAATGTAAAAAGGGTATGGAAGTTAGACTGTGTCTGCCTCTGCTTCTCTATCGCACTTTTGACAGGTCCCGCTTATTTTAAAAGATTCGCCCCATACTTCTATTGAGGTGGGGCTTTTGGATGTGCGGAATGAAGAAAAAAATTCCTTTGATGGGGAAGCCCAGTTAGGGACGCCAAGCCGGGTTTTCGGTTTGGCGTCTCAATCAATGAACCGCACCGGACCCCATTTCACACTCTGATCCAATAGCATGGGCTTGGCTTCCCTAATAGGGACAGCCCCACTTAAGTATTCCTCGTGGAACGGCTAGTCAATGTGGTCGAGTTGTGGCTTAGATTGTCGATCTTTCCAATATATTTTACATGTTACCGACTACACAATTTCTCTCTCCTCAACGGGGAGTGCACAAGTGGTTTAGCCGGAGTGTATGGAATATATTAAAAAAAAAACGTCCAAATGTTTGTCTAAACACCGTCTTATGTTACGCCTACATTATTTCCATTAAAGCAAACACCCGAGGAGTGTTTGGAAAACGAAGGTTTATCTAGAATGATCTAGAGTCCTATAAGCCATCAAGGGTTATCTAGAATATTCTAGGACATTGTAAAATACCTTGTATATCATTTATGAGCATTTATCTATCAATGTGTGGAGAACTTCAAAATATTTCCACCAGTTAGATTTGGGATAAATGACATAATCCTGATCACTCCTATACATAGAGTTTTTTCACATCCATTTTCTTTTTTCTTTTGTGTCTGAGTGAGCGGGCGAGCGAGAGAAGGCCTTTAAGAGAAGGATGACCGACTAAAAGAAGGTAGATCAAGTGCCGCACAGTTCTCCCTCAATAGAGATGCTATTCGGCCCGAAGATTTTTCCGATTTCGTTGGCCCGAATGATGTGTCAGGGTGCAACTGGTGCTGTTAAAGATTTTAAAATCACTAGTGGGCTTCAGCCACTAGTTGCACACTGCCACGTCAATCGGGCCGGCGAAATCTAGACAAACCCGGCTGAATAGCATTTCTCCCCTCAATATATCCTCTCTGCGAGACTACATTTTTCCTCTAGCTACAATACTCTTCTCTATTGAGTTTAGCTCAAGAACAGTTTTGATCAGATAAAACGGGTTAAAAAACTACATTTGCCCCCCCTTTAATTCAATTTTGATGAGATTTGGAGCTTTAGGAAGATTTGGAACAAAATAAAATACAGGGGGATTTTGTTTTTGAGCAAAACTTCAGGGGGCAAAGTGTAATTTACAAAAAAAAATCGGAACTGAAATTTCTCAAACTTTAATCTGAAAAAATATTAAAAATTTTAGTAAAATTATCCGAAAAAAAAAAAGGAATTTAAGTGAAATGTAGGTCATTTTTAGGCCGACATTTCGTTATGTCGACCAAAATTTTGTACTATCAAACTTTTGAACAATTTTTTTTTAAAAAAAAAGATAATTTTAAGTGATTTCATAGGAAATTCAATCGACATTTGATTCCATGGTCTTGTCATATGTCCAACCTCAATTGGGGCATCATAGAACATGGAGGAAGGGAAAAAAAAAATGGACAAGCAAATTTAAGGCTAGTGAGATTGTTACCAGCAATCAAAGGCTTTGGCAGCTCTTTTGGGCAAGAAAGTAAGTTGGGATTTGTGTGTGTGTGTGTGGGTGAGAGGGGGGGGGAGGGGGGGGGGCTTACGGATTAAGGGAAAGTGGTGAGGAAAAAATGGTCAAAGAATCCAAAAAATAAAACATCATTGGCTTAAAATTGGGCGCACCTGTGTCTCAATGAGTCAATGGGCATGGGCTCTACCTAGGTGAGACGCCAGACTTGCACCTTGAGGAGCCTGGGGCGCCAAGGTGTAGATCGTGTACTCTTTGGTCTGCTTGCTTACCATGGCAATGGCTGCCGCTTTTGCTTTCCCTCCTCTGCTTCAACCCCCACCGTGATGGGCTGCATCCCGAGCGAGAGGTCGGGACTCCCTCCTCGCTTTCAAAGCCGGCCTCGACGATCCCTCCGGCCGCCTCTCTTCTTGGGTCGGCCATGGCTGCTACCGCAGATGGGCGGGAGTCAGGTGCATTACAAAAACTATAAATACAGTGAATCACACCCAAATGCTTTCACTTCTTGAGGCTGAATTTAGTCAAGAATCTTGTTAAGACTCAAGACTAACCAACATAAAAATCCTCGTATTTAGAGAGGCTTTAGTTTCCCAAAAAGCGGAAGCAACATGACAAATCAAGCCACCAACATTAATAAACCAATAGAAGGACTTAACAGAGAAGAATATTGAAGAGTTTTGTATCTAGCTTACATTGTCGCCCTGGTCACTAACACAATGATAAACAATAATAAATACATTCAACAATAATATTGAGATGAAAGTGGTTTAATATTGACTATATTAAACTATAATCACTCGACTATATATCAACAACATAAAAAAATATATGAAACTTTCTCCCCCTTGTTCCTAAGAACTAAATCCAAGTATAGCATACTTCATATTCACCAATGTAGTAGCGATAGGTTACTCAGTCACATACCTCCTTTAGAACCCTTGCACACGAATTTGAACCCCTCTCCTTATGAGCCCTCCTTAATTTTTGTTGAACGCACAACGAACATCTCAATTATTTTCTACCACTTTACCACATATTTGTGCAACCCTTAATCTTACTCTAATGCACTCATATCAAATTTCTAGATTGACCACAAATCAACCTACTGTGAGTCTGTGACAACCTTAACCCGTAGGTTTGAACAATTATGAATTGTGACCATTACACCACAAGTTCTCATGATCTCATCGTATAGATGCATATAACAATTCTAATTAATAAGGTTGCAGGAAAAAAATGACAAGAAATTTTTAATCGACTATCAATCTAACATCATACCTTAAAAATTAATATTGAAACCTGACCAAGGGAGCAACCCTCCACGGTTCTCTTAGAAGAGGAAAGAGTTAAGACAAAGAGGGAGAAACGGAGAAACCCTTTAGGAATTTCAATTCTTACACTTTTTAAGTTAAAGAAATTGGAAGAGACCTCTCTTCACTTCGCACCAAGTAACCTACAACATAGCGTACACTAAGGAGCCCCTTCCTATCATCAGTCAAACTGATAACAACAAATGTGAAGAAGTTAAATCTTAAATCATACCCATATTGTGATTTATGACCCTTTCATATTCAACATTATCAAGTCTCGCCAAAATACAAGATAATCGTATTGTTAGTAGGATAATTTTTGGTACACAACTTACTCTAAAAGTAGAAAATTGTTCTTCTTAGAGATTTTTGCAAATTGATAGTTGAATTCTTCCTTATTTGTATATAAATCCTATCAAGCCCATAATTGTGTATCGATCCCTCTAATTGTCCAAACCTGTGCATATTCACCCTTGGAGTTGACCAACATCCAATTGAAGGGACAACCTTGGAATATTCATGTTTAGACTATTAATTTTAATTAATTATTTTTTATATCTTTTATACCCTTATTTTCTCCAAATACACTTGACACCCCTCATCCACAACCCTTATCTTCATCATTTCTCTTGCAAGTCTTCTCTGACAGTGGGTTCAACTTCAAGCAGCTTATCCATCAGTCCAAGGGTTGCGACAATGGCATTATGCTTCTACGGGGAGAAGATCTAACAGCTCTAACAATGTTAGGATTCATGAGGAAGAAGGTTATTTGGGGATGGAGGCTTCATTGGAGGGTCGAAGTGCATCGTAGTAAATGGAAGAGTAATCGCCTCGGGTTTGGGGTGACACTTCGGCATAATACCCCCATCTGCTCCATCAGCGTCCTACGAAGAAGTGGATGGGAACATTGTGGGAGGATTAACAGAAAGACTAAGACAGATAATGGCAATATGAGGGTTTCAATGGTCCCTTAGGGTTAGAATCATTGTTACCAAGTCGGAAGTCGGGAAAAGTAGGCTAGGGAAGAATTCGGAAAAATCAAGAGACGAAAAAAAACATAAAAATGATAAAAATATATGTATATACAAATGTTCCAATAGGTTTTTTGAGCAGTACATGACGGAATTAAAACACGATTAATCAGGATTAAATACATAAATCGGGCTAAAGAAGAAAAGTCTGGATTTTTTTTCAAAAACACGTGTCCTTTTCAAATAGTCGGGAAAGAGTAGTGTAGTAACGCAATTAAAAAACGACTTATTCAAAAGATGGGAGATTTTGGAATATAAGTTAGAATAAGGGGTGATGTGTTTAATTGACAAGTCAGTCAAGATGATTAGGGAGTCAATTTTGATTTTGAGTAATGGGTCGAGTTTGAGTAGTTAAACCAGAGGCTGCATTGGTCCTTTGACATTTGGATTAATAGCATATCATAGTCTCGCTCAATTTGGTTAACGACCGTAAACGAAGGGGTGGATATGTACAGATTTGGGTAAATTGAAGGGTCGATATGCAGTAACGCAGGTATAGGTTTAATAAGATAAGCAGATAAGGAGAAATTCAGAAGCCGGTAGGCAAAAATTCGCTCTTATTATCTATCAATTTGCACCCTGATACATTGTCCCTTGGATCAAAATCCATACCTTCCTGTTCTGGATGCCAAGCTATTAGGGTTCTTATGACAGACCCTTCTGGGAAGTGAACCCAGTTACCGGATCAAACAATGGAAGCTAGAGGGCCGAGTTGAAGGAGAAAAAAAATCATGAGAATTGGGTAAGAAAGCAGAAAGGGATTCGTGAGAGCACGCAGAAGTCTTTGGAATCCGCTTACCTTCTTGAGGTGATCGAGAAACCCGTCGATGATCTGCATGGCGGCTACGAGGAGGAAGATCGAGAGAGCGGAGAGGTGGCCGCCCGCTTCTCCGGCCATCGATGCAACCAGTGGCTGGCGCGCTCAATCAGAAGCTCGGTGCAACGATGGTTACATCAGTTCTCTGCGTCTCTCCCCCCCCCTGAAGGTCACAGGTTCGATCCTGGGGTTATCAGTCTTAAGTCTTACCCAGGTGGCGGCTGGGGCTGCATGTGAACCAAGCCGTCCAAGAGTAGCTCCCGAGCAAGCTCGGTAAAGACTAGTTCGAGCTTGTTCGATTACTATTTGAGCCAAATCCTAACCCAAGCCTAGATTTTACACTCGTTTATTAGACAAGTCAAGCTAAAACATACTAAAGCTCGGTTCGGTTGGATTCGTAAAAAGCTTGAATATACCAAATATATATTTGGTGTTTGGTGTTTAATGATTTAGTGGCATTGCAGAGAAAATTTAAAGCATGATAGAAGGCATTCTCATCCATAGGTTTGCACAGTCCTTCAGTTTAACTGATCTCTTTGTAAGGGACGGCTCACTAAGTCCTCCAAAATAATAATATTTGATATAGTAAATTAATTTGTTTTGGAGGACTTGGTGATTAATCCCAATAACTTGTTTTTTTTTTTTGCAGGAGTCCCAATAACTTGTTCTGACTTGCAATATGGATGCGAACAAATCCCATTTTCCCTCAGGTTCCTAGATAAGGAAAAAGAGTAGCATGATTGAATGTAAAAAGGGTATGGAAGTTAGACTGTGTCTGCCTCTGCTTCTCTATCGCACTTTTGACAGGTCCCGCTTATTTTAAAAGATTCGCCCCATACTTCTATTGAGGTGGGGCTTTTGGATGTGCGGAATGAAGAAAAAAATTCCTTTGATGGGGAAGCCCAGTTAGGGACGCCAAGCCGGGTTTTCGGTTTGGCGTCTCAATCAATGAACCGCACCGGACCCCATTTCACACTCTGATCCAATAGCATGGGCTTGGCTTCCCTAATAGGGACAGCCCCACTTAAGTATTCCTCGTGGAACGGCTAGTCAATGTGGTCGAGTTGTGGCTTAGATTGTCGATCTTTCCAATATATTTTACATGTTACCGACTACACAATTTCTCTCTCCTCAACGGGGAGTGCACAAGTGGTTTAGCCGGAGTGTATGGAATATATTAAAAAAAAAACGTCCAAATGTTTGTCTAAACACCGTCTTATGTTACGCCTACATTATTTCCATTAAAGCAAACACCCGAGGAGTGTTTGGAAAACGAAGGTTTATCTAGAATGATCTAGAGTCCTATAAGCCATCAAGGGTTATCTAGAATATTCTAGGACATTGTAAAATACCTTGTATATCATTTATGAGCATTTATCTATCAATGTGTGGAGAACTTCAAAATATTTCCACCAGTTAGATTTGGGATAAATGACATAATCCTGATCACTCCTATACATAGAGTTTTTTCACATCCATTTTCTTTTTTCTTTTGTGTCTGAGTGAGCGGGCGAGCGAGAGAAGGCCTTTAAGAGAAGGATGACCGACTAAAAGAAGGTAGATCAAGTGCCGCACAGTTCTCCCTCAATAGAGATGCTATTCGGCCCGAAGATTTTTCCGATTTCGTTGGCCCGAATGATGTGTCAGGGTGCAACTGGTGCTGTTAAAGATTTTAAAATCACTAGTGGGCTTCAGCCACTAGTTGCACACTGCCACGTCAATCGGGCCGGCGAAATCTAGACAAACCCGGCTGAATAGCATTTCTCCCCTCAATATATCCTCTCTGCGAGACTACATTTTTCCTCTAGCTACAATACTCTTCTCTATTGAGTTTAGCTCAAGAACAGTTTTGATCAGATAAAACGGGTTAAAAAACTACATTTGCCCCCCCTTTAATTCAATTTTGATGAGATTTGGAGCTTTAGGAAGATTTGGAACAAAATAAAATACAGGGGGATTTTGTTTTTGAGCAAAACTTCAGGGGGCAAAGTGTAATTTACAAAAAAAAATCGGAACTGAAATTTCTCAAACTTTAATCTGAAAAAATATTAAAAATTTTAGTAAAATTATCCGAAAAAAAAAAAGGAATTTAAGTGAAATGTAGGTCATTTTTAGGCCGACATTTCGTTATGTCGACCAAAATTTTGTACTATCAAACTTTTGAACAATTTTTTTTTAAAAAAAAAGATAATTTTAAGTGATTTCATAGGAAATTCAATCGACATTTGATTCCATGGTCTTGTCATATGTCCAACCTCAATTGGGGCATCATAGAACATGGAGGAAGGGAAAAAAAAAATGGACAAGCAAATTTAAGGCTAGTGAGATTGTTACCAGCAATCAAGGCTGAAATGCATCGATCAATGATCCAGACCACAAAATTTGAACAAGATCCACAGCCACCAAATCAACCAAACAAGAATGATTATAGCCAATCTATATCAATCTACGCAGCTAAAACAACATTTCTTATCAATCCTTATTACATCAGAGAAAACCCTAGCACTCAGATCTAACCTAACCCCAACAATGCTGAAGATGAAGGGAAACCTAAGTCACCATCAATCGATCGCCAAAACGGGCCGGATCCCTTAGTGGCGAAGAGATCCGAGGAAGAGAGCCGCGACGGAGGCGAGAGCGGCGGCAACGATCGGGGGAGAGAGCCCCGCAGCGCCGGAGGTGGGGCTCGGAGCAGGAGCCTCGGCAGCGGCGGCGGCACCTCCGGCGACGGCGGCGGCGACGAGCACCTTCAGGCAGATCGCGGGTGCCGTCGATCCGAAGGCTGCCATTTCCTCTCTCTCGCGCGCTCTGGATTAGGGTTTGCGTTCTTTCAGTGCAAGAGCTTGGAGCGAGGTGGGGAGGGGTTCTGCCGGAGAGACGGGAATACTTATAGACGGGCGGGTAGAGATTCTGCCACGAATTGCAGGCCGGCTCTTCTCTTCCGGTTTCGCTTCGGTTGTACGCTAAGCTTTTTTTGCTTCCCAAAACACCCTCCAAGTTTACTAAAATAACGAGGGCACCCCTACCGGCTACCTGTCACAACTTTGGAGGGTACCACACCTTGGGAGCATATTCTAGAATTGCTGGGTCACGCCTAAACCGTTCAGATCACTCGTATTTGAACAAGGTGGCGATGAGGAGGACACGACGATGGTGGATTGCCAACGATAGGGGCGGGCCGTGGCCAGTATATAATCGGTGATTTATATTAGTTATTTTTTTAAAATTAAGTTAGGATTGTCTTAGATATTTCTTGGGCGGCAAGTGGTCTCACCCTTTGAGAAACAATGGGACAAAAACGTCCACATGGAAACATCCACAAGCGATCAATGTATCGGTCGTTCTGCATCCAGAAAATCAAACATGATTGAATGTTATTCCACCTTTATTAGACCGCTTTGTCCCTTGCACTTAGGGGTGGCAATGGGTCGGGTCGTGTCGTGTTCGTGTCGTGTCTAGTCGTGTTCGTGTCCAAAAACCTTAGACCCGGACCCGACCCGTTTAACTAATCGTGTCTAGATCCTAAACCCATACCCGACCCGCTAATAAACGGGTAGACCCGATAAGACCCGTTTATCACCCGAGACTATTCAGTTGACCCGATCCGACCCAATCCGACTCGACCCGACTGACCCGAAAGACCCGCTGGTATTATATATTATAGTATCAAATTGCGGGTAGACCCGACCCGACACGACCCGTTGAATACTAAACGGGTCTTCCCGGGTCTACCGTGTCCGGACCCTAAACCCGGACCCGACCCGTTTATTAAACGGGTCTATCGTGTCGACCCGTTTACGACCCGAACCCGTTTAGCCCTGACCCAGACCCGCTAACTTTGTGTCGGGTCGTGTCGGGTCTGCCGTGTCGGGTCCGAAATTGCCAGTCTTACTTGCACTTAAGAATGTAAATCTTTTAAGAAACAAAATTGAAGAAAATTCCTTAATGTTGGTATTAAAATTTTTGGATTTGATGATTTGGAGGACTTCATCTTCTATCTCTCGAATGGATATTTAAGGATTTGGAAAAGATCTTCATCTTCGGATTTGAGAATTTGAAAAACATCTCCATCTTCTTCCTCCTGGGTGGGTTCCTCCCACGAATGAGTTTCATCTTTTTCTTTCATATTGGATTCGTTCCTTATGAGCTAATTGTTCTACACTTCTTACTTGGTGTAGCTCGCTACATGGGTTGTGAGTGGAAACTTACTTTCCGTTCCACCTCCATCACTACACAGGTGGGCCTTGTTTGACGTCACCATTGCCGACTCCTCCGACGGACCATCGCCACAGCCACCAATGCCCTAGCGGCAACATTGGTAGGGCTACTGTAGTGGCAATACTGGCAGTCCCCACGGCCGTCGCCGCAACAAAGCCTTGGTATCACAACACACGCTTGGACCTAAACAATAACGGCTGCTCCAATGATGGTTCCAATTAGCACGACGCCCTCGAGACGAAGATCAAGGATGCCATGCTAATTGGAGCTGTCGTTGTTGTTTTGGCCGCAGCATGTGTCGTGATATCAAGGCTTTGTCGCGGTGATGACCATGGGGACTGTCACTGCTGCCGCTACAACAGTCACTGCTCGATGGCGGCTGTCTCGTAGGAGGAGGCAGTGGTGACACCAAAGGAGGCACATTGGTGATGGAGGTGGCGCCGGCAAAGGAGGCAGCAGTGACCAAGGCGATAGCAGTGGTGGAGAGGTGGGACCGGGGCCAATGCCAGTGTCGGTCATGACGGGGGCATGGTAAACTAGTAATGTGATCCGTGTTCCCATTATTTCAAAGATCAGAACGCTGATCGACCTAAAGGTTTATCTCTGCCGAGGAGTATGATTGGAGAATCCCTGCTTCAACCTTTTTTCCTAATGATAAATGTCTTGAATCTGCAAGAATTTTGTTAGCGCAAAATTCACAAACATCCTTTGTTGTCATAATTTTGTACATAAAACATTCTCGGTCAAAATTAAGTCCTAGTGTCATGGTCAGGAGCGATGATACATATGATCACATCCAACTCAACATGCATCAGTTGAAAAAGACTTGAAAACCATCAATTCTATTCACATTTAAGGTTGTAAGACGATATGGTCAGTAGAGGCTTAGGCTAATCCGTATTTACTTATTATTGTAGTGCGTCGATAGTTTTTTTATTCATGCATCATGCATCAATGTTTTTTCGATTCACACTATTGTCCGAAATTGAGTTTCAAAATATTTTCAAGCTCGTGAGTTTACATGTTTTATATTGTACAATTTGACTCCTTGATTTCGGACTCCTACGCTCTCAAAAATGATACCTTTAGTTTTCTAAAGTTCGCAACGTTTCACGTTTTCAATGAATTTGGAGTCGACTCTTGGTTTTCGGATTTGACGTATGCACTTTTGCACAAGCCTCAAGTCTCAAGTGAGCCACAGTGCATATACCTTCGTGTACATAGGTTGCACTTGGCGGTTCACAAGGTTCCACGCTTTAAGAGTAATGCTATTTGAACATACTGCGGACAATTTTGCGGGACAACCCATGGCGGTGTGGGGGGGTGCGACCGGAGCTCAGTGCAAATCCCGATGCAGTGAGCCTTGGTCGACACCCCCCACACCGCCGCGGGTTGTTCTCGAGATTGTCCCGCAGTATGTTCAAACAGCATTACTCAACAATAAAATGTGGTTCAAATGGGGGAGAGGAAACAAGTCAGAAACAAGTAGGAACAACAACAATGGGATCTCACAGCAATGCACAGGCCCACCATAAGCTGTTTGAAACATTCATGCAATCATCTTTCATGGCTAATCCATTAACAAATGAAATAATTTCAAACATTTCAATTAAATATGGGTAAATTTGTGATACACTCCTAGTGATGGAAAGACGAAAATGCCCAGCTCCTCCCCTTCCTCCTCCTCCCCAATAATATCTATAAAAAAGGGTGGTCCTTTTCTGGTAGTTCATGTTACTTTGAAGAGCATACCAACACTCCAACCCTGATACCTCCAATTTGTCGATAAAACAAAAAAAACAAAGAGTGAAAAAAAAAACCCAACTTTGATCACATCCAAGTATATGACTCATACCTTTTTCTAGCAGGGTGTTGGGGTCAGGCATTGATGTGAAGTATTGGATTCCCCGAGAAGATGACTCAGACGAGATGTCTATATACGTGAATGTGTACAAAAGCATGAATTCATATTTTTCTAAGTTTAATGCTTAAAATAAAACAGTCTCGATAAATTTCTTGCAAGAGCATTGCACAAACTACCTTAGTCCTTGAAAGAATTTATTTCCTGATGGCAAAATAATAGAATTCCATACTGTATACCTTGGCACACCAGCTGCCTCTCCCTCAGCAATGTCGTGAATGTATCATGCTAACCTTCCAGCACGGGCACAAACACGATTCATAATGGTGTGAAACTTGAAATAAATCATGATGCATTTATCATGGATTAAATTAATATGATAAATGCTTGCAATTAATAAGATAAATACAAAAATATCTTCTGGACACATCAACCTAGCTGAGAGAGAGAGAGAGAGAGAAGGTGAAGTTAGGACATAGGGTGTCTGGTGGGAGAGGGAGGGAGGGAGGGAGAGAGAGAGAGAGAGAGAAGTGAGAACCTAGGGTGTCTGGTGGGAGGAAAAAAAAAACCCCAAAAAACAATCGAGAGGGATCGCAGCGGCTCTAAAGTGTGGCACTAACGACTAACAAGTTATCAAGAGCGACATGTTTTTAAATAAAAATCGTGTTGGCAGATAAGAGTTGTAGGAACGAACATTTGCATGTCACTTCACATAAATTCATCTGACCTCGACACGGACAGGTGGTGAGATCCATCTGGAGGCTGATGAACTCGGAAATTATGTAAAACATTTCATGTACCTGAGCTCTACGCAGCTGATAAATGCCCTCCCTAACGAAAATCACATCAGTTCTCTCTCTTAACAAAATTAAAGAGGTCTGTAACAAAAAAGTTCACTTTACGATTATTATAAAATATAATGATTAATAAAAAAACTCACTGACAAGCTAAAAGAGTGTTTGGCAGCAAAGAAATTTATACAGAATGATGTAAACATAACAATTATTATGCATCATGCATGCACACCAGTAAGTACTAGCTGTCTTTTAAGTATTCAAGTATGTCAGGTTGGGTTAGGGTCTAGGATAACCAAGCTCCGACTTGAATCAGTTCTTGGTTTTAGGCAATGTTTTAAAAAACGGAAGGCGAAAGGCGGGGGGTTGGTTTCAAGGCGGAAGACGGACGACTAGGCGGGCACCCCGAGAAAAAGGCGGGCGCCCACCTATATAAAATATATTCTATATATTCTATATGTATGTATATATATAAATTCATAATTCTATATAAAAAAACAATAATAGAAAGTTTTACATATGCAAACATCAAAACAACCGATCTGAATATAAAAGTTTTATGAAAAGGAAGGAGGGGATCTGGTGAGGTTAGGGTTGACTGCGAGACAGGGGACAGAGAGCAGCTTTTGAACCTTTGGGATATCTAGGATATCTAGTTATGTAGTGAAAAGGAAGGAGGTAATCGAGTGGGGTCGGGGTTTTATGAAAAATTATTACTAATCTGCCCACCTAAAGCCCACCTGCCTGGAGCCTGCTTGGAACCCGCCTAGGCGCCTGCCTTTTACCCACCTTTGTTCAACCCGCCTGCAGTGTCGCTTAATGCTGAAGCGGAGTGGCCGACCTCCTAAAACGTCTAGGCGGCCGCCCGGACCGCTTTTTAGAACAGTGGTTTTAGGATTTAAATCTATACGATTCATTGAATGAAAGAGTTAAGTCCAACTTCAAGTTAAACATTGATAAAGGCTAATTTGGTTTAACTTTCACTCTTTCAGGTCTATGGGTTCAAGTCCATTATTTAAGATTGGTATCTAGCCCAATTGTAGACTTGGGTCGAGGTTTGGGAGCCATACCCGACCCCGTATGGACGTCGGTCTACGATTTAAATTACTTCTTACTGCTACAGGTAAAGATTTTTTAAAAAAGAGGGTTATGTAGAAAAGCAACCTTAACCATAAAGCCCACTATGACAATCATGTATAGACAAAACACCAACAAATGAGATATGAGGGCTTCCCTAAAGAAGTATTACAAAATGCCAAATGTCCTCACATGGCTTTATACATATACATGTAGCTGCGCAGCTTTCTTATATCTTCCAGCGACTCCTTCAGCAGATGGTCCACATAGATGCAGATCCCAGCACCACTGCACATTTCCATACCAAGGATTATCAACAAAGGGAGCCCATGATGCCCATCATCTATGTAATACCTTTCAACTGGAAGTGTTGGCTCAAACATGCCACCTATCATGTAAATCTAATTGTAAATCGAATACAGGTTGATGACAATTGAAGGTTTGAGAATTCAACTTTTGGTATGGATTCAGACTGGGCAAAAAAAAAAAAACTGATTCGGTGGGTTGGATAAAGTTCAGCCGTTTTGGCCAAAAATATAGTTTAAAATCAGATATCCGGGTCTGATTCAGCCGATTCCGGTTTGATTCGGCCTATTTGGGCACTATCCAGGCTTGATTCAGATAATTGAGTTTAATGCGGCCTTATTTTCGAATCCGATTCGGACAAACCAGATTCGAACAAGGCCAAACTGGAACTAGGCCAAACCAGGAATCTGAATCGGGATTTGGGCATATTTTAGGTTCAGGGGTGTTACGGTCCAGATTGGCAAAACTCCGAATTAGTTTGGTAGTTCGGTTCGAGTTTCGACGAACCCATGAACCATGGAATTATCATATACATATACCTATCCTTGTGCACTTCAAATGCTCAACGATAGATTACTTCTTCGTGAATGAAGGTTAATTTCATATAAACAGCAAAAGTTATGCGCTCGAGATACCTTAGAGGCCCAAAAGGAAGCCATATTACATCCCACCGGAATTTCGGCAACCTGTAATAAGAAATTGTAGAAGACCACATTTAGCATACCAAAAAGATAATAGAAAAAATAGTAAAGGAAATAGATAAGGATCGATAGTTATGATAAACTAGAGTATTACACTGACAAATAAAAAAATATGGCAAAATTCCCAAAGACGTAATTACCAATCATGTCTTCCTAAAGTAAAAATGGCTATGCGCAAGCTGAATAATAAGGAAACCAATATGTAGGACATTAAAAGTGCAAAAAAATAATATCAAAAACCAAATCAATTGGACATACGGCCAATTTGAGTCTGCAAAACAGCTTAATAATTATCAATTAAAGAAGGGAGGGAAGGGTGCAATGATTTCCTCCTCCCAACAAGTAGATATCCAATAGCCACGGGACGGGAGAATGATCCTGGCTAACTATCTAAACAACATGCCTGCAAAAATTTGGAGAAAAAAAAGGTGAGGATGAAAAATTAAACATAGTATATTTTACCTCAACATATGATACAGCCAAAAGATGGCCAGCAACAGGCTAGTATAGCAAGAATACCACGCCCATCGTTCATAAGATTCCGAACTACGAATTATCCCCTTGACTGCCAATAAACAAGCCAGGAGAGCAACCCAATCTGTGAAATAAGAAGGCAGGCTATAACAGTCAGAACCAACCAAAAAATCACTCTTAATAGAATTAAAACTAACCTAACATAATGCACTCAAACTAGGACTTTTTTAAACACCTTCCTACTAAAATTTGAATCTAAACTAACTTTAAAAATTAAACTAGCAAAAAGTCAAAAACCTACTATATAAGAAATTCAATTAATGTACAAATTTTGCTAAGTTGAAGGATCTCGGTGGAGGAAAGAATCCTAATATAATAGGAAACATAATCCATTAGGGGTCCTATCATAATTATGAATCCTACTCATCAAGGAATTTTATTTTGAGTAGGTACAAAAAAAAATTGGAAAACCTTAGGAATCCTTCGTGAGTTGGGATTCTATATGAATAAGGAATCCTAATAGAAGTAGGAATCGTAAATTACTTGGGAAACTTGCTACAACAAATCAAACTAAAACTACGACAATAAATAAACATCATGCAATGAATTGGTAACAATTGTTCCATATTGAGATTTTTACTTTGTCTTGCCGCATTCAATGCTCGTCAACTCTTTTCCACCGAAGCGAGTGCACTAACCCTCAATTTCATCTTCATGAAAAAAGGTTTTTTGTGATTCTATGAGGGGTTTCCACTTGAAAAAATTATCAAGGCCGGTTTCCCAATCAAGACAAC
Source organism: Chamaelirium japonicum (assembly GCA_947650365.1). Taxonomy (NCBI): domain Eukaryota; kingdom Viridiplantae; phylum Streptophyta; class Magnoliopsida; order Liliales; family Melanthiaceae; genus Chamaelirium; species Chamaelirium japonicum. The sequence goes on along the minus strand of OX393556.1, from coordinate 72,401,764 downwards.
CTTTCAAGTGCATACGACCTGTGAAATCTGAAACATCGACTCGTATGAGTCGTATACAAACATTGTTAGACTCCGACACTCGAACAAATCACTCCATGAACCCACATTGTTCAATGTTCCGGTGCACGGTGTGGATGATGAACCTCTCCATCATCAGAATCATGATCGGTTTAGCGGAGACTGAGCGACTCGATTCCCATTCTGACGAAATCGGTTTAGCGGAGAGCTTGGCATCAAAATCATGATCATCATAGCTCACTTGTCGGACACGAGGCAAATTTTGCATCCCTCGCATGAGCTCCTTGATCTTTCTTCTCATAATTACATTCACTCCTTGAATGGCTTTATTCACTTAGAGCACCATCAACCACAACATCCAACCGCATCTCCCCACCATCGTTTCTTCAAGACCATGATAGAAAGAAGATTATAATACCAAACCTGGCGTAGAAGCAATCAGGGAATCCTCACCATCCAAGCACAATGCAATAAAAAAGTACAAGAAAAGAAAAAGAGGACTAGAAAGCTAAAATATGAGACAACTTCAGCAATAGATGCTAAACTAGTACTGATCATGTGCAATCCACAAATGGTTGCGATGCCACTCGAATGGATCACACATCTAGCACCGAATCCAGCTCCCTAGAGAGAGAGTACTAATCATGTGCAATGCACGAATGGTTGCAATGCCGCTCTAATGGATCACACATCCGACACCGAATTCAGCTCCCCAGAGAGAGAGAGAGAGAGAGAGAGAGAGAGAGAGAGAGAGAGAGAGAGAGAGAGAGTGGGGAGGCTGCCACATGGCACCAAAGGCCTCAAAATAATAATAGTAGTACTAGTACTAATCCAATGCAATGCACGGACGGTTGCGATGTCGTTTGAACAAATCGCACAACTGGCACTGAATACTGCTCCCCATCGTTTGAGAGAGAGAGAGAGAGAGAGAGAGAGAGGAACATGTTTGATTATAAAAAAATTAAGGGGAGAGAAAGAGAGGGGAGATAGAGGGGGGAATGGGGAGCCTACCACGTGGCACCAAAGACCTCCATTTTATAAGAGTAATATAGATCTAAACTAATTCTTAAATAATCTTATGACACCTCTAACCTATCTAGGACTGAAATACTAAAATCTAAGAAGCACAATTAGTTTGAAATCTCCTACCCTTGCTTTTCTAATTTTTTGCTACTTTTTTGTGATTTTCGAAAGTGCTACGCTAAGAAGCACGGATACGGATACGGATACGGGATACGGGTACGATACGATACGGGTACGGCGATACGGCAAATCTTAAAAAAGTAAGATACGGGTACGGCTAAGGATACGGCAATAAATTATTATTTTTAAAATATTTATTTTAAATAAAATACTAAATTATTAATTTATAGAACTATTAATTGATAGAATGCATCATAAAAAACATATTCAATATAGAAGCACAGGTTGTTGCATATTCAATATAAACAAAATATTAATTGCTATAATTTATCACTATTTTTTGAAAAAAATTTAATAAAATTTTCATAATTGGCTCAATATTTTATCACTGTTTTTTATCGATCTTATTGCATATCTGCAGATCCTGACCGCAGGTTAGAAAGCCTGCAAATGGGGCTATGAGGGAGAGCGAGAAAGAGAAAGAGAGAGAGAGAGAGAGGGAGGGAGAGAGATATGGGGCTGTGAGGGAGAAAGACAGGCGAACAGCGGACGGCTGCAATCGGGCAGCGGACGGGTGAGGGGGGGACGGTGGGCGACTGTAGTTGGGCGACGGACGGGCGGCTAACGGCTGTAGTTTGGAACGGACGACGGACGGCTACAATCAGGCGGGCGACAGCGAACGACAGACGACGGGCACGGGCGGATGCCTGCCTCTCTGCTCTCCCTCTCTTCTCGCTCGATCCAGAAAACAGGATGGGGTGGGGTTAAATTTTGGGTAAATTACACATAGACCCCCTACAGTTTGAAAAACATATCACTTGCACCCCCTCCAGGGGGGGCATTTGTAGGGTTTTAAACATGAGGGGGTGTAAGTGATAATCGGTCAAACTATAAGGGTCTTTGTGCAATTTATCCTTAAATCTTTTAGTGTGGGACAGTGGGTTTGGGTTTGGATTTGGGTTTGGGTTTGAGTTTAACTTTTAACCAAACCCAAACTCGATAACCCAAGCCCAAACCGGTCAGCCGTATCCCTCCCGTATCCGGGCCGTATCCCTCCCGTATCCCTCCCGTATCCGGGCCGTATCCTGGCATTTTTAAATCCAGGATACGCCCGAAACGTATCGGACACGTATCCGAGCCGTATCCGGGCCGTATCCGTGTCCGATACGTATCCGGTACGGGTACGTCATGTATTTTGAAGTATCCGTGCTTCATAGGTGCTACGTGTCTATCATATAATTAGTTTCCCTTTTGTAAAAATGATCAAGTAAAGAATGCATGTATTCAGATTAAAATGCACCAAGGGTCCCATAATTTGTTCGTTTTTGCTTGAACAAAGAACCATGAAGTTAATAGAGTGAACCAATCTAACAATCCAAGAATAGCAGTCACTTTTTGAAAAAAACAGGTGCAAGGTTGATATTAATACTGAAGGAGCCTTTATCGTATAAAGACAGGAAGTTCAGGCAACCTGAAAGGAAAATGGTAGCCATGCAACGAGGTTATCATCCAACAGACAGGGCAAAGGTGAGTGTAGAAATAATACCTAAATACCTAATGATGAATTTCTTGCAAACAAATTAATGTTCCCTGTAAACTTACACTACTAATTATTAAATGACCAGGCAGATCAATAAATGAGAAAATTAAATACAAACAATAATGTGGACATGTGAAAGACATATACCAAAACAAGACAACAAATATTGGGAAGTTCTATATTCTGGCAATAGTAAGGATAGGATAAAAAAAAAAAATTAGATTCCAAAGCAGTAAATTTTTCGTCGTTGAAACACATATTAATGAAAATGTGCAGAAGACAGCAATCAAAACCTGCAGAAATGATCATCCACGGGTGAATCTCGTCCATAAAGTAAGCATGATATCGCTGCAAATAGGTACAAGCATGATGTCAAACACACAAAATGGAATCGTGACATGCACCAATTTTCATGTATAAACACATTACCAGTCCAGAGTCAAAAGTTCAAATTGAATAGAATTAATTTTATTGGAAACACTGTCAAATCCAGTACCAGTCGAATTCTTCCTATCTACAAACCAGACATCTTCAAATATAGAGGACCCGACAAAACAAAATTACCAACACCAGTCTGAATTTTGGAGTTGAAACAGCTAGAAAAACACAATTGAGTCACTTGAGGAGCCTCACAGCATTGCCTAAGAAACAGAGGCATGAATAAAGGGGCTCTAATTACCCATTAAATCTGAACTGCAGAAAGTCTTTAATGTGCTAAGGTATTATTGAAGTGTAACACATTACCTAACTTAGCAAGCAATCTTATTTGATGTTTTTTCTTCTTATAGATTTGTATCGTTTGTTTTTACTAAATATCCAAATTAAGTTCAGTTTCTTTCCTTTGTTTTTATGAAATTTTGGTAAACAAGTTAACCTATGAGCATTAGCTTTCTCAAAGAAGCCATTTAGTATCTGATTTTTTTTTTGAGAAATTCCTCTCTGAGAAAGAGAGGATAGGGTTAAGCCTTATCCTAAGCTAATATTATTAAAAATACAGATAAAGAACAACTTCAATCGAGATTACAGATAATAGGATTGATCTTCAAAGATAACCTAGCAGAAAATCCAGTAGACCAGCTTCTAGTCATTGTGAGGATAGAACTCCAAACCTCTTTAGCAAAGATTCTTTTCTTTTTTTTTCCTCTGAAAATATGAGTGTTACGCTCCTTCCAGATTCCCCAGAAAACCACAGATGACCATGAAGTCCCAAGCAAGCCTAGTTTGCTTCAAGACTGTCCGTGTTCTCCAGATTGTCCAGGGGAACAAGTAGGACCTAGATGGCCCTTCATCGTTATTTGTACCTTCAAAATCTTCCATATGTTTCTTGAGAAAGAGCAGTGCAGCAGTAGATGGTTGATGCCCTCCCTACCTCACCCACATAGTACGCAAGATAAATCTAAGACGCCAAGATGATTTTGATGATGCAAATGAACTCTCGTAAGAAACCCTCCTCAAGGGCTTACCACATGAATATTTTGCATTTCAACAGGGTCGACGGCTTCCAAAGTGCGGTGGCTATCGGGCAAACTAACCCTCCCTATTGACAAAACAATAGGAATTTTTCATGAAAGTTCCTGAGGAGCTCCACTTCCAGGTGGAGTCTCAAGTATTAGAGACCAAGAAGGAATCCAATAGGGAATACAAATCATGAGATTGAGATTCATTGTGACCGAGTATAATCCTAAGGAATTTGACGGACCAATAAGGGTCCCTAGGCCCCCAGCTGAAAATTTTAATGGGGATTTGACAGTTGCATTCTAATCCCAAGCCAACTCGAAGAGGTCTAAAAAAAAGGTGATATCGTCAACCCATTGATCAACCCATAATTTAATATTTTGAAAAAGGAGAGATATTGTCGAGCTTTTTGCTCCTCACTTGGAGAGGAGAAAACCTCCGGAAATACCTATCCTTAATGACTTCATTGACTTCAGCCCAGATATCTCCATGTTCATGTTGAAGCCTCCACCCACCACCACTTGCCCAGCAACGCTTTGTTAAAATCCCTAAGATTCAAGACACCCACCCTCCTTGACCCTTTGATCTGCAAGCTGCTCCCCAATTGACCAAGTGATAGGATCCCGAATGACCATCAACTCCCTTCTACAAAAAGGAACTACGGATTCCATCGATACGTCTGACAACTGAAGCTGGGATGTAGTAGAAAGATAGGTAATAGGACGGGATCGCTGACAGAACATCATTCACCAAAGTCATACGTCCGCCAATCGAAAGATGCTTCCTAATCCACCAGGCAAGTTTAAGCTCCACCTCCACCACCACATGCCAATCAGCTTCTGGAAGTCTTTTGCTACTAATTGGCAGCCCCAATACTTCATCGGGAAATTTTCCAATCTACAATTGAGCATGGCTACTAGATGACTTCCTTTGACGGGATCGAGACCCTCATAGAACAAGGAACTCTTGAAAAACTTAATATGTAACCCCGAAGAAAATCCTAGGGCATACAAAATGATCATCAAGACTGCCACTTGTTCTCTCTTGGTTTCACAAAAGAGAATCATGTCGTCAACAAAATGAAGATTGGAAATGGACCAAGAGTTACCTTTGACACCATTGATAAGGTTCCAGCTACCAGCTCGTCGAAGAACTACATCAAAGATATCCAAAATGAGATAAAGAGAAAGGGGGAATGAGGGCAGCCCTGCTTAATCCCCTTCTTCATAAGAAATTGACCTTGATTCACCGTTGACAAGGAACAAAATCTTGGATGAGAAGAGGCAAGAGAGAATATAACTAATCGTCTAATCCATTTGCAATATAAACTTTTGGCCCTCGAGGAATTTAATAAGAAGTTCCAATGAAGTCTATCGAAAGCCTTCTCGAATTCCAGCTTCAGCACCACTCCTTCCTCTCCTTTCTCTGTAAATTGATAGATGATTTCTTGAATTGAAGCAACACTATCCAGAATGAGCCTTCCTTTGATGAAAGCTGATTGAGAAGAGCTAACTAACACATTCATAACCGACGTTTGTCTGTTGATAAGAATTTTGGTGACTATTTTGTAGATACAGTTGGAGAGACTAATGGGACGGAAATCCGAAATCCGAAATAGAAGAAGCTCTAGTCTTCTTTGACACCATCACCAAAAGGGAATAGTTTAGACTAGCTAAGTTAGCCAATCCTACAAAAGACCAAATATGAATCTATAGACATTTGAAACTATCCAGCCCTATAATCTCTTAAAAAAGATCATGAAAAACTCGTCTGGCCCGGGGCCCTCTCGCCCTTCATTTTGAAAACCGCTCTTTTGACTTCGTCGGCGGAGACATGCCAGTCTAAATCAACACCCCATGGTAACTTCTTAAGAGGTAGATCACCCCAATCGATCCTAGATCTTGAAGTGTGAAGGTTTTGGAAATAGCGTCTGAAATGGGTGGAAACTAACTCTAGAATGTCCTTGTTACCTTGACAAACTCGTCCACCAATCTGAAGGTTGTCCAAGGCTTCATCCTCTTACCATTGGCAATTAGATGAAAGTACGAGTTATTCGCATCCCCAAGTTTGACCCACTTCTTTGGCCCTCTACTTCCACATTATCTCCTCCCTAGACAATATTCCGAGGAGCTCATCCCTTATAGAGGAGAGGGTAGAACACTCCCCATCCGAAAGCGGAACCAATTTCGCCTTAACTTCCAAGAAGTTCAAGGACTCTAACAATCGTCTTTGTTTGTTGGACGCTACCAAAAGATGAACGCTCACAACCTCTAATCTTCTGGCAAAACCCTCTAAATATCCAGACTGGGTTCCTAGCCAGGTCTGGGAATTGAGACCACCATTTCTCCACTAGTCCCTCAAAAGAAAAGTCATCTAGCCACATCTTCTCAAACTTGAACTGCGATACCCCACCCGCAAACAAGGAGAGCAAGTATCCAGAAGTAGGGGGGAATGATCAAAGACAAAAGCCTGAAGGTCAAGCAACATATGGGGTAAAAGGATTCCCACTCATCCGAGATCAGAAATCTAACTAGTATTGCGAAGGACAAAATATCCATTTTTATTACTCCAAGTGAACTCATTGAATTGCCTGCCCACTAGTGGCAAGTCAATGGGGTCGAAAAGTCTGACAAATAATGAAAATCTTCCATGGATTTCTGACTACTAGGGCATCATTTTCTTTCGAAGCTGAAACACGTCACATTGACCCCCCCCCCCCCGACCGAAATTGGATTGACGAACCCCTGATAATTCAGCCTAGAAGACACCCCGCAAGCTAACATCATTTGGCCCGTAAACCGAGGCCACCACCAACTTCAACTTGTCTGCCCTATTCAACAGGCTAATTGATAAGGAAAACGAACCCATGGATTTATTTAAAAACTCAAAACTATTAGCATGTCAACCAATCAAATATCCCCTAAGGCCCCCACAACATCCAACGACTCCCAATTAGAGAATCTGAAACCCCCGAGACTCCTTAGGAAACTGGGATTGGGCTTACACACCACATTTAGTATCCGACTGTTTACATGATGATTAAAGAGACTACTCTTCATTTGAATGCTTCACACAAAAAAAAATCTAATTTTTAAGAGAGATTTGTATGAAACGGATTGAAACTGGTCAACGAGTTATTTTTTTCCATATGTTTAACTAACTTAGTGTTGACATGTATAATGTTTTGTGTGTATATGTGTAGTGTAGCAAATATTTGTTTTGTGTGTGCAGCCCAAAAGCATGCATAGCATTTTCATATGAATTTAGAAATGGATAGTGTATTACAGAATCTCGAATAATAGCTTGACATGCATTCTTGGTCCATTCCCTGGAATCTTAATCTTTTAGAAGACATGGTAGCTTAACATGGTATCAGAGCACCGATTTCTGGATGGTCTTGGGTTCAAGTCTTGGTGCCTCCATTTGTTTATTCCCCATCAATGTAATTCTCCACGTGTGAGAGCGGGCCCTATATGAGAGGGTTGTTAGCTTGATATGCATTGTTGGTCCATTCTATAAAAGCTTAGGCTTTTAGATGATAAGGTTGTTTAACATCTACATAGGTTTTATACACTATCTTTGAGGGTACATACCGAGGAAATGAATTATAAGTGAATTACATCACTTTGAAAAAACAAGCTACAATGAGCAGGGTTTTTTTGGGTTCTACCTTAGACATGCATCTAGGCTACCCTTGTAACTATATTTTCAACGACTTTAGTACCCAAGAAGAAAATGAAACAGCCATTTAATAAATACATTAGAGCTAACAGTATAATGGCAATTCTCGTATGATATTGACCTATTTTGAAGAAATTAAGACGGCTTGAGCATTGTACTAATTTACACAGTAGGACGGAATTCTTTCACAATGTCAATCAATATTGTAAACATCATTAGAGCGACTACCAAAAAAGGGATTGTTCAAGGATTAAAATATAAAATACTTAAAATGAGTAAAACTTTACTACTGAATCACATCAGGTACTTGCAACTGAATGTTACTTAAGGATCTTGATTAGTTAAGATACTTTGGAATTATCATTGTGAATTTCAGTCAAAATAGACGAGATTTTACTCCTACCTCTATTATACTTTAGAACGCGTCTTCTTGTTTTATGGAGTTCTCAATTTTTTTGGGCAAGCAAACAATGCAATATCCAAACTCGTCCCCTTTCTTTCCCTGAGGGCTCGCGCCTGCTTAGAATATCTGTGCAAAATAACTAATAAGGCCACAATGTTTCTAGATAACACCTACTTTTTCATTGTGTGATACACTTAACGCAATTGTCTTACACGGCGATGTAAACTATCAACGAACCTTCTCCCTATACGTCATACTTGTATCTCTTACCTCTAAAGTATATGCAAGAGAGTTGGCTATAAACTCATTGCCTTAAGTGTTCTACAAAAGACCAGCAGGCTCTTGGCTTGGTGGGACTTCCTCCCTCCTATGTTCGAGAGGCTCCCTAATTGACTCTCAGTATAGACATTGTGGAGCAAACATTCCCTCAAGGCCATTGCACCTTGTTTGCGCGCACGAATCCTGGCCATTGATGTCATACGCAGAGGACTATGGAATTTAATTATGTTTCCTTTCCCCTGTTTCGATCTCTGGAACTCTTTTAGCCCTTTCTCTAGCGTCTTGTCGTCTAACCGCCTGGCCAGTCCAACAAAAAAAAAAAGGTGACTATAAAAGAATATGGGGAAGTTCGAGTGGGACATTTCTAAAAGAGAGAAATACAAGCTTCACCACTTGCAATCTTATCTATTTTCGACCCATTCAAATCCAAGTCGGCTTCTATTTCAAAGTCTATTAAACACAAAGTTCCGGTGTGAATTCGACTCGACCTAAATCATAAGTCTAGCACAAGCAAGATGAGAATTGACCACTACATTGGACGATTGGGATGTCGTCCTTGCCACGTGGCTAGGATCGGTATTGTTCCGATGGAAAGTAGAGAGGCATAATTGGAGAGGAGTTGAACCGTCCCAAATCATCATAGATTGATGTAATCACCGAAGTTAGCTTACCCCCAAAACATCCTTTGATCATTGCAGCACTGTTTGCACTAAGTTAGCTTATCCTCTTGCTAATCCCACCCTTTCGATCTGCTTCAGAAAAGTAGCTTGTTAACTTTATTTATTGGGAATTCATGAGCCTTAACATTGTCTAGTTTGCTGATGTGGGTACGAGAGTTTGTCAATTATACAGGCTATTCTACCTAGAAACTTATATGCCATATGATGAAAATTAACCCAACTATGTATGTTTCCAGGTAAAATACCATAAGCATTCTATCCCTCACCCATTTGCTTTACACAATAAGACAAGCATTACATACACATGGTTCCCAACTAGCATTTCCCAACTAGGCTGAGCTTAAAATAAATCTCTACTATATAAAGAGAAATGGAATAAGTCTGAAACTAAAAAAAAAACTATGTTGCCCTATCACATGTCCAAAATAATAAAGAAGGTTTAAAATATCAGGGATAATTTAATCTTTTTCGGATATCTAATTTGAATCAAACGGAACTAAAAGTAGATAACTACCCACTAACCCTGTTCGCCGCTTCCAACTTCTGTCGTCCTCTTTGCATGTGTTCGACACACGCATGCATGTCTCTAGTAAAAAAATAAAAATAAAGTGCACTCGCACACAAACGAAAGTGGTGATGAAGATCAAAGTTGCACGCGAGCACACTAAATTATACAAGGTTTCATTAACATTTTCGAAGAGCTCTGAGCACGTAGCTGACAAAATCCTAATGGGCAATCCCCTAGAATATAATAGAAAAAAATCAGATCCACATCTCAGTCAGCTTCCATTATGGACTTGGATCAGTAAAACCACTGACCATGAAGATCAACATTATAAAAAAAAGGTGAAGGTCTGCTTATAATTTCAAGGGCTCCAAGAAGCCTCCTAAGTCTGGCTACCATCAAGTTGAAACTTTTTTACTCGGAATAGAAACAAAAGATACAACCGACTCATTTCAATTCAGTGGTAGACAAACTACCCATCAAACGAAAATTCGCCATGGCAAAGAAGAAGAGCTCCTCACCAGTTCCCATGGAGACCAGGCCTGCTGGAAGATGGAGTACATCAAGAACACCACATAGCCGAGGAGGAATGCAGCAAAAACACCCTGCAGGGACAAAAAACCGAGAGAGGGAGCCACTCAACTGTCATCGATTACAGCCAACCAAGAACAAAACCCGACGGGGTTGAGCTCAGGGTAGCAAAAGGGGGAAGGTCACCCTACCCTCCACAGAAGACTCTGCTGAGCGTGTTTCCTCTCAAAAGACCGAACCATCTCCTCCTGGCCTGCGGAACCCAAGAGAAACCATGGTCGATATGCTTGCTGAAAGGATTGGGGTGGATTCGAAGGTGGGAGAAAGGTCCCACACAGATCGAGAGAGAGGGAAACTAAGATCTGGTAGCAGGGTTTGGAGGGGGGGGGGGGAGAGGATACCTCGGGTGTCGATGGGATGGAAATCGTCGCGGGTCGGGAGAGAGAACTCATCGCCGCCACCGTCGCCGTCATCTTCTCCCCGGCGGCGACGCTTCCACCATCTTCGAGTCACCTTCATCGCTTTCTGTTCGCGCGTTGGTGGCTGCAGGAGGTGCTCCGCTTCAAAGCGCGCAGCGGATTCGACTCCGCACGGCGGAGCTTGATAGGCGTTGAACGCAACGCGGTTCTGTGTCAAACCGCTTCGCCGTGACTACAACATCGTTAGCCCAGGTCCAACATCGAAACGAGCCTGACCGGGTCGACCTTTCCAATAGGAAATAGGGGTGTGCATCGGTTCGAAACCGACCTATTTAGGCAAAACCCAAACCGATCCAACCTAGGTCGGTTTTGAGAATTTGCAATCCGATCCAAACCGATTGAGACTGGAATCCAATCCAATCCAATCCAATTAAAGTCGGTTTGGATTGGATTGGATGGTCGGTTTGGGCTTTGGCCCATATGCTTACTAGTTTTTTTTTTTTGACATAGTTTCAACTTTAAAATAATTATTTCAAAAATTATAAAATGATACTACATTACTTACCAAAATACCAAGTTATCAACAACAATACCATTATGTCTACAATATTCATATCTATTAAATATTAAAAACTACAAAGTACAGTTTTAACAATTAAACAAAAGTTCACAGCAGTTACCACAAAATTAGTAAATTATAAACCGGAGTCCGGTTCGGTTCGGTTTAGGTCGGTTTTTAATTGATAAATCCGATAACCGATCCAATCATATCGGTTTTGAGAAATCCTGATCCAATCCGATCCGTTGAGTGTGTCGAAACCGATCAAATTCGGTCGGTTTGGTTTGGTTCGGTCGGTTTGGTTTGGATCCTGCACACCCCTAATAGGAAAGGGTGTTGCTATTTGCACCCCCACAAATTACTAGCACCACAAACTTAACAAATAAAAAAATAACGGATATATCCCCAAAACATCCAAAGCATATTGATATACGCACCACCACCGCCGAATCACTGCCGCCTCCATCCCCCTCTCCCTCTCCCTCTCCTCCTCATCCTCACTCCGATCACCCTGCTCGGTTAGAGCGACGCATGTTAGTGTTGTTGTTCAAGAAAGACCATGATTCAAAACCTGCCAACCACAAGAGTGCAAAGTTTTTGGGAGTTATTAGTGTTAGCTCCTTAAAAGGGTTTTTGTTTAACGTTAAGAGTATGTAAAGTTTGAACTTAACATTAAGCCCCTGTGGTTGGACTTTGGCTTACGCGAGCTCCTTCTGTCGTGCACATGTAATAATATAATTTTTAAAATAACAATTTTACCCCTATATATAAAGTGTAACAATCGTAACAAGAGAGTAACAATTGGTCAAGACTAACAATTCGTTAGTTTTGACTAACGTGAGCTTCTTCTGCCGTGCACAAATAATAATGAAATTTTGTAAATAATAATTTTACCTCTACATATAAACGTAGCAAAAGAGTAACAATTTATAAAGAGTAATAATATGATATGATAAAATGTCTCAATTGTAGATTGATTGTAGCGATATTTCTACTCATCTGGTTCACAATCTGATTTTTTTGAGACAAAAAATACATTTAATTATACAAAACTAAGTTTATTCTATCTCGCACATAAAGAGTAACAATTCGATAAAAAAAAAATTATTTGATCGATTGACAAATTTTTTTGTTATAAAAATATACAGACAAAATTTAGTTTTAAATCGACGATATGGATTGAATTCAATTGTTTTTTGTGCAAGAAATAGTTCGTATTCAATTGATAGCAGAAAATATAAATTTAATGAACTTCGGCCAGACATTATTATTCTTTTATTCTATTTGGTTCGGCGGGATTTCAAAAAGGATGTATTGCACTACGGTACATGAAGGAGAAGTTATTGTAAGTTTGTAGGGAGGTACTACTAAGTTCACCAAGTTGCAATCAGTGTTGAAATTGGTCATGAGCAACAAGTGACAACTACACAACCAAAAATTTGGGGGGCATTTGGCGGGTTGGGACATCAAATGTTCCCGAGACATTTTGCAAAAGAAGAACCAAAATTTCTCCGACATTTGAATTCTCACGAGACGTTAGTTTTCCTCGACCCCAGCAACTGACCGTCCCCACCGCTTAACGTCTCCTCGACCCCAGCAACTGACCGTCCCCACCGCCCGGCCATTGTCATCACCGCTTCGCCGGATGCCATCATCATTGGCATAGCAACCATTGCCTCGATATCTTGGATTGAAAGAAAAAAAAATGAACATTGAAGTCATGAGAAATTGTGATCAATTTGCCAAGTATAAAAGAACAATAATGTCGCGGGCGTCGAGAACGACGGAAATAAATCAGAGATCTTCCCTTAAAGGGATCGTACGAGTGTCCTGTTCATCAAGAACGACGGAAATAAATCAGGGATCTTCCCTTAAAGGGATCGTACGAGTGTCCTGTTCATCAAACTGATCTGTTGTCTGGGAACTAACTTCCATTTTCCCTGAAGTATTTTACTTTGTTCAACCACACCTAAATGGCTACAGTTCAAAGAATATTTCAGCACAAACAGCACATGAGCACAAACATATTAGCTTGAACCAAAGTTTACACAGCCATGTTCCATCTGCTTAGTTCTAATACAAAGTAAAATGATCCATTGAAAGTGAGATACACTAATGCATGAACATCAGTACATTTCCATTATGAAGCCCAAAAAAAAAAGTTTTCTAGGTAAGAACATGATCAGTACTCTCATTTTTCTGTTGAGGACACAGCTCACAAACATTGGAGGTTGCGTGAACTAGCCTTTCCAAACTGATCAGGATGTCAGTTAACCCCTGCAGAAAAGACCGAACATAATTACTACCAATTAGAACGAAAGTTAGCAAACTAAAGTTTATTTTTCCAAACATGTGTGTGCATGCACAAGCGCGTACAAAGAGCAATGTTGTTCATCCCGAACTTTTACCCCAAGTGTTTTAAACAGAATGTGTGGCATCCAATCATAGCATCCCTTGGCATGCCGGTCGAGAATGAGTGTGATTCACCAGCAGGGGCTGTGTGCAATGGACAGCTGTGATCACGACACATCATTATATTTAAAGGAAATCGGTAAAGCAATCGGGGCGAACAATATTTTCCGTGTGCAAATGTACTGCCGACTTGCTGTCAAAAAAATATATATACTGCCGACCAGAACCGTGTTGAGTTGCTGGAATTCTATGAACTCTGCTTTACATTGCCTTAAGTCATCATATCATCATCCAAGTCATATCCCACCAAGATTGGGTCAACTACAGGTAAAATTATCAAGAATTCTGATCGGTTGTCAACTTGACATCAACACACAATTTGGTGCCAAAACCTTGAACAAGTTAACTTAGGGAGAGAGAGGGGCATGTCACGAAACCTAAAACGCCAGTTGTCGGGTAAGGAGACATACCTTGCAGGTGATAGTGGGATGATGTCGTAAATCTAAGGCACTAATTACTTGCTAGAAAATTCACAATATTCTTCTATCAACATATGGCTTTAGAAATGAGTGGAAAACAAGTCCTTAATTACATTTTTTTTTTGGGTAACCAAATCCTTATTACAATTTACAACAATAGTTACAAATTTTACACATTACCAACGAAGAAGAAGATGCATTACAAAGACTTTATCAATTTTTTTTGGCTCGAAGACATTTCACCAAAATTTAGTCATTTCACAACATTCCTTGGAATTTTATGTGATGGTAAACATATTAGAGCATTAGACTGGCATGAAAAGTACTACCATTTATTGATTCTTTAAACCAAGAAAATGAGGATTCTCGGAGAGGCAGCTAATGTTACGAAAGCCCTAAACTAGGGATGCAAGTAGGTCCGTTAAACCTGGATCGGATCCAATTTGAACACAACTAAGACATTAAATCAGGGCCATGGATCAGGACATTTCACATGAGAACCAGACTCGACCCAACCCACATGCACTACTGACTGTAAGTAACAGGCCTTGTCCCAAGAACCCTTTTTCCATAATTGCAAGAACCCTTCTTTGCCAGTTTTCCCACCAAACGCTAAATCCTCTTGCAAGGCAAGAATTTTAAAAATCTTATCTCACCAAGGAATAAATATACAAGAGAGCTTACCAATACCCATGAAATAACGCTTGCTGATAATGGTACAAGGTTCACAGGATATAATAATGACAAAATATTTCCAATTTCCCTCAGAGGCT